>SJYT01038878.1:229843-247016 GCA_006410635.1 Cephalophus harveyi | reverse complement strand
GGAAGAAAAGTTATGTCCAAAGTAGATAGCATATTCAAAAGCAGAGACATGACTTTGCCGACTAAGGTCCGTCTAGTCACGGCTATGGTTTTTCCAGTGGTCATGTATGGATGTGAGAGTTGGACTGTGAAGAAGGCTGAGCGCCAAAGAATTGATGCTTTTGAACTGTGGTGTTGGAGAAGACTCTAGAGAGTCCCTTGGACTGCAAGGAGATCCAACCAGTCTATTCTGAAGGAGATCAGCCCTGGGATTTCTTTGGAAGGAATGATGCTAAAGCTGAAACTCCAGTACTTTGGCCACCTCATGCGAAGAGTTGACTCATTGGAAAAGACTCTGATACTGGGAGGGATTGGGGTAGGAGGAGAAGGGGACAACCGAGGATGAGATGGCTGGATGGCATCACGGACTCGATGGATGTGAGTCAGTGAACTCCGGGAGTTGGTGATGGATAGGGAGGCCTGGCGTGCTGCGATTCATGGGGTCGCAAAGAGTCAGACACGACTGAGTGACTGAACTGAACTGAATGTTCATTTTAAGGTGACAGTTGGAATTCTAGACCCCCCTCTGGCTTCCACCCACTGGCTCTGAAGTTGACCAAAATGCTGACAATTTTTCAAATCTGGATGCAACTTCATGATGCTACCTGTGAGGAACTGAAACCAACAGAGTGATGTGCCCACATCATAACTCTAAGATGGTCAGCCTTCAAAAGTTTCAAGAAAAGTCATTGCAAGGGGTGGCGGTGCATGTGTCCGCAGAGAAGTCACTAACAGAAGGCCTTAGATCCGCTGTACTAGCCTGCTTTTACAGAGGTGTTATAAAGTAGATCTCATAAGATTTGTATTTGATGAGAGCTCAGAAAGGGGCAAACCCATACTCTTGGGATGAACACAAATAGGAATTCACCTTTTGTGCCTTCAGAGAGGGCTAATGATAATTCCTGGCTGATATTTCCCAGCTAAACCAGTCACAATTGCAAAACTATCACAGTCTTCTTATAAAACATCATATGAGAAGATATCCTTTCTTCTTTTGAATGTTAACTTGAGCACATTTTTTTTTCCTGCAGAAAAATGCTCATATTTATCAACTTATTCATAGTCTCGGTCAGCAATCTTTAGCCTGTGAGAAAAGACATCCCTTGTTTGACCACAACAACTTATAAGAACAGAAATGGCTTTCTAATTTAATCACATCACAGTAGTGGTCAGTCTCAGGAAACATTTATTATTTCACTACTGAGGTGGCAATATTTTTAGAATCACTTTATAAACTTGGCTCAGGCTCAGAAAAACTAACATGCTTTAATTTCAAATAAAAATGCTACAGTCTGCTTCTTCACTAGATACAATTTTCTCAAAACATCTTGAAGCATTTCATTGTCAAGAATAGCACAGGTGAACTCCAAGCAAGGTCTTTACATAGAACATATGCTAATTCCTATATAAGTATAAATATATGGGCGTGTATTGTTATGCATAACAAACTTTTGAATGTGACATGTCTCAAAGCAATATGAAAATTATTTGTAAAATTATTTGATATAAACTTGGATTTCTAGATTTCTCTGAATAAAGATATGACACAAATGTAAAACAAAATGAAAACAAAACCCATATATTCTTTAAAAATTTCATATGAGTCATAGTTGATGTACGTATTTCCTCACTGACAGGTTCCCTCTGAAACGGTGACTAGCAACCCAGTGATTTGATGCAAGTGGTCTGAGAATCATCCACTGAGATTCCCATGCTCTGCTTAAAGGGAGCAGTATTTCCCAACACTTGTGTACAGAAGCTGAGACATGAAAAAGTTCAAGATGGAGAATGCTGGTTAGAAGTTCATGAATATCTGGACAATGGAGACCAAAAGGACAGAACGGCTCTGGACTAAACCAAGGAAGAAACTTGAAAACACTTTCTTTTACATGGTTCAAATACATATACTAAAACCAGACCCAAGCAACAGAACATCTGTGCCTTCCATGAGCATTCAAGCAGGACAATTACTAATAATAACTCTCTGATTACTGAACAAACCTAAACGCAAGGCAGCCTGAGGAATCTGTGTGGGCATAACCACCATGCTCTTTTCTGGCCACAAAATCCAGTCTGTGTGCAATTACTCCAATGTGACACCTTACATAAGCTAGAAATCATGTCTTCACACTCAGCATTGTAAATCAACAAAATTATATTGTCACCATTGACAACACATACAATTTTGCCTGTTTGATGCCCCATTACTGCAACAGCACTTGCCTAGGTTTGGAAAGGAGTCCTCTTCCCTAAGGGAGCATTACAGAGGTGTCCCCCTCCTTGGTCTTCTTGCATCTAGGACATACTTACAGGCAGCAGAATAATGTCACACAAATTGGTCTCACAAATACTCTTTCCTACTTTGCACTCCTGATGTCCATTCCTAGCCCAGACAGTGAAAAATTTTCCCACTGTATTTTCTTGCTGTATTTACACTTAAAGGCAGTAAAGTTGGGAACTGCATTCCTGAATTAAATGTATCATGTGTAAACATGGGAATATGAAAAACGGAAGTTGTTAAAACTTTGTTTCTGTGGTATAAATATAAATTATCACAAGAATAAAACTAAGGAGAATGCTTTCTATGGAATATTAGGAAATCTAACATGCTCCATTACCCACTCTAGAGTTCAACCTACAGAGAACACGTCCACACTCTAGAGCCACTTGCCCAGTGCAGATTAAAATACCAGTTGATTCATGTCCTGGTAGGTGTCCCCAACCCCTGAAAGGGCTTCTGATAGGAAGATGCAGCAGGAGAGAGTCTGAGATGAAAAGATTTCTATTTCCTCTGCCTCAATTAAAAACAGGTCAGGGTACATTGACAGCATAACTTAGCCATCCATATGGAAGCAAAAAGCTGAAACTAAGAAACAGCAGGCATCTACCCTGCAGACTCTGGGTCTCCAGTAGGTGCTGATAAGATTTGTTTACCACTTGGAGACAGGAGATGCAAAGCAAGCCTTACTAAAGAGGCTGATTATAAAGGGAATGAGTTAAAGGGTAGGGCCTACAATATTTGATGAATATGACAATCAGTATAGGCTAGGTTAGGTTGTAGTAACAAACCACTTCAAAATCTCAGGAACTTTAAAATAACATTTTTTACCTGCTCATGCAATATTGTCAAACACAGGTTGTCAAGGTGGCTCTGCTCAGCGTAGTCACTCAGAGTCCCTGCTGGCAGAGTGGCCTTCTCCACACACTGTGCTTCCGCGACCACTGCAACTAAGGATCTCAAAGCCTCAACTCAATGTTCAGGCTAGACAGTAACACACATCACTTCTCTCCACAATCTACTGGCCAGAACTTGTTAAATGACTCTTCCTAACTTCATTGAGACAGCAAACTACAGTTTTCTCCCATGGACCAGAAAATTATAAACACTAAGGATATATACTACAATGGGGAGTAGCATTTTAAAAATCTACATTCATTTTACTTTCTATGTATCTCACAACTTGACCATCATATTTTAATTGCCCATTTTCTTCTACTTCCTAAAATGTCTTAGTTTCATCATCTAGACAAGTATTAAAAAGGCACATCTATAAAAATATATACAGGAAAACGAACTGTTCTCTCATTCATCCCACATCCTCTTCTGCCCACTCTCTCTCCAAACTTTAACATATATCTTCAAGAAGCCAAGAGGCTGTGCCATAAGAAACTTTGACTTTTAACACTCAGGCCACACATTTGAAAATTTGCCCCAATAAATGCTCATAATTCTTACCAATCAAATTAGCAATTACTCCTCTCATGGGGACATGTAAAGAAGAGAACAGGTCATTTCAACATTCTTTGGGTTTTGGGGTAGAAATGGAAGTACACTTTTCCATGAAAACATGTGGAAGAAATTGATGGACATCACCTAATAATTTAATAGCCTTACAATTTATAATTATTAAATGAAACCTAGATATCATAAAGCAAGACTTTAACTCCCAGAAGGCAAAATAAGCCTTAAATAAGACAAAGAAAAATAATATATTGGAAGAAATAATATATTGGAATAGTTTCTTCCAATATACTACACATATAACAAAAAGATAGAATTCTTAATATGTAAAGAGCATTTATAAACCAATAACAAAAGACTAAAAAGAAATATATAGGACAATAAACTTATAAAAATCGGATTAGCTTTACATATAATTAAACAAAGTACCAATTATTTTGTCTGTAAAATTTAAAAAGTTTAAAAGATTGGCTGGTGGTCCAGTGGTTAAGACTCCACAATTCCAATGCAGGAGGTACAGGTTTGATCTCTGGTTGGGGAATTAAGATCCCACATGACACGGGGTACAGCCAAAAAAATGTTTTTAATTAAAAGATTAAGAACTGATCATCTCAAGTAGTGACTAGAGATAAAGAATTGATTGACGTGCAAATTAGAATAATGATTTTGGACAGTAATTTGCCAGTAGCAATCAAAATGTGTGTTATATGGCCAAAAAAACCCTACTTCTTGGACTCTGTCCTACAGAGTGACTTGCACAAGTACATCAAGAGATATAAGCATAATATTTCTTTTGCAATATCAAAAAAATTTTAAAGCATAGGGCTGGTGCACTGAGACAACCCAGAGGGATGGTACGGGGAGGGAGGTGGGAGGGGGATTCAGAGTGAGGAACACGTGTATACCTGTGGCGGATTCATGTTGATCTATGGGAAAATCAATACAATATTGTAAAGTAATTAGCCTCCAATTAAAATAAAGAAATTTATATTTTTTAAAAAAAGAAAGATCATGACATCATTGCAACAGAAGATCACACAACCATAAAAAGAATTAGATAAGACTTATAATTATAAGTCCTGATATGGAGCATGGTCTGCACTGCTAAACAAAAAAGAAATTACAGAATGAAATAAATAGTATGGGTCCATGGTATGCTGGGAAACCAGCTCTCATTTTTAAAGGAAGCTTTGATTTTTGGTTGCTGATTTCCATGAGGTAAACTTACTTGCCATAGTTACATTCAAACTACCAAAAGTTTAAAAATCTGCTTACAAAATTCCACAGATCAGTATATGGGACAATTTTCAGTTTTTAAAGACATATGTATGTAATTATGCAAGCATGTATTTGTATATGATGGTAGAGGCACAGACAAAATATCAGAAAAGGTAAACAGAAACTGGAGCAGAGTCCCAGTGGGATAAAAGGAAAAGTAGGACCTTGTACTTTTCATACTTTGCTATTATTGTTTGGATTTGTTCCATTGAACATGTCTTGCTTTATTAGTTTCCTTAAATTAAGATATAAGTATTTTCTTACAAAAGTAATACATCATTACCGTAGAAAAACTGCAAAATACAAAAGAGGATAAAGGAGAAAATATAAGTTACTCCTAATTCTTCTACTTCAGGAAAACCACAAAGTTTGGTGTATTTTCTTCCAGTTGTTTTTCCTAGAAAAACCTAGGTTTGGGATTTTTCAAACAAGTTTACATTTTGTGAGCAACTGTTAGCTGTATATAAATCTTGAGTCCATTTCTGATTATTTCTTTAAGAAATAATGTTTATTATTTAAAAGCGGCATTCATTAATGATTAAAAGTAAAACTACAAAATAGATACTAAAGATAGAATGACTAGAATGACTTTATTTTATTACATGCAATTCATGCTAATACCAAGTCACCAAATTTTATCTTAAAATGTACTAAAAACATAGATACATTTTTATGGTAGTAGAGATAAAAAATGCTATTGATGTTATATACATATATACACTGATAAACACATGTACACACACATATATACATATACTTGTATACATGTTGTGAAAGTGAAAGTGTTAGTTGCTCAGTTGTGTCCGACTCTTTGCAACCCCATAGACTATAGCCTGCCAGGTTCCTCTGTCCATGGAATTCTCCAGACAACATCATTGCAACAGAAGATCACACAACATCATTGCAATGCCCACCTCCAGAGGATCTTCCTGACCCAGGGATCAAACCCAGATCTCCTGCACTGCAGGCAGATGCTTTACTGTCTGAGTCACCAGGGGAGGTCTTACAGCAGCATACATTTTATGTATACACAGTTACATATATATATCACTTCGTATGCATTACTTTATAAGAAGAAAACGGTTATGCTTGCCGCACAAACAGAAAACAGTGGAAGATGACTGGGTTAATTCCAGATAATGGAGTTCAAGGGGAAGAAGAATTTCAGAGATATTTCAAGAAAGAAAGAATTATTTGAGAGCAACTAAGACCATTAATAAATGGGAAGGATGATGACAATTGGTAGTGACTCACATGGTAGTGACATATATACATATATATTCATATCAAACTTTAACAAGAAAAATAAAGCAAACCAGTGCAGACTTTTAGGAAGTAATGAAAATCCTGTCAATACAGCTGCTGATAAAAAGCAGGTGATGGAATTCAGTACAACAGGCTGAAGCCCAGGATCCCAGACACGTGTATTCACTGTGGATTTGAAGTCATCGAATTGAGTCATCTGTACTTAATCTGGTACCTCACCAAGTACATCTGCAATCAAACTTCTGGTTTCACAGCCTCATTCTAAATTCACCCTTCATCTAACCTTTGCTCACTGTTCAAAAACTAGAAATGCAGATAATTAAGCATGCTAGATGCTTAAAGATGAGAGTCTCAAGTCTCAAGATGAGAGTCTGGGACATTATCTGTGCTTCAAGCCATTTGTTTTACTTGGTACTACTGACCCATAGGCTGATGGTTCTTTACCAGCATATCCCCACTCCCTAAGTTATTTAAGTAATTGATAGAGCTCAAATATCCATTGAGCTAATTAGGATTACTTGGGATGGCTATTGTACCTTTCTTTTCTTTTTTCAATTATGGAGAATGTCTACCATGAGTGAGTAAAGAAAAAAAAAAAAATAGTCTTCTTTTTTACTTTAAGTGAAGCAATTAGTTGATGCATCCATAAAAGGGCTCATCTATACTTCACAAAATTAAAGATGTAGACATCCAAGGACAAAGATGACCAAAAAAAAAGTCAGATTTCAATGGAAATTAACTAACAGTCTTTCTTAACTATCGATTCTTCTTCTAATAAATTACTGAGAACAAAGTGAATGTCCCAGAATCGAGAAAATTAAATGTGGTGCCAATGTTCCATACAAGAGTAACCTCTTGTATCTGCCGTTCCCAAACAGAACTTTTGACCACAGTAAAACAGCAAGGGAAATGTTGAGGAAATCAGATAGAGAGTAATGGAATCGCAGAACCAATAAACTGCAAATCAGTAGAGAAGCAGACACCCCAGAGGCCCTAACCTGGACTTGAGTCAATATTGTGATACAATTGTCCAACAAAAGTTATGTGAATTCAAACTGTCTGGAATCTATGCCCTTAATCCATGTATTTATATATTACTTCCTCCCAAGGACCCAGAAGCATTTTATAAGTACTTCTGTCTACCATCCTTATTAAGCACCCACATTTTCCCCTCTGATGTCACTGCAGTAACATAATATTCTCTGTCCACAGAAGGTGAAACTGTGGTAAGAAAAATTCTCTCAAGACAAATCAGGAAAGTTTAACTTAAGTCAGCCCAAGAAGTGTTATTTTCATGGGGCCCACTCTATTCCAGTCAAGATTTAAATAGAGAACTGAAAGTTAAGGTAACACAAAAAAACAAAGTGAATATGTGTAATAAGACAAGGTTCTTAGGAGTTTAGCAGCATTACTAAAGAGATTTTTCAAAGGGATCTACAAGAAAGAATAAATACTGCTCTTAATTCCAAGGTTATCACAAACTTGAGCCATATTGAAAAATGGGAAGAGATTTTTCCAAGATTCAAATTGCCTGAAGACTATGTTTCAGAGATGCAATTTTTTTGTGTGGGACCTTTGTTATTGGCTATCTTCTTTGATAGATAGCCTTCTTTGGGTTTCCCTTGTGGCTCAGCTGGTAAAGAATCCACCCGCAATGCGGGAGACCTGGGTTTGATCCCTGATTGGGAAGATCCCCTGGAGAAGGGGCTTCCCACTCCAGTACTCTGACCTGGAAAATTTCATGGACTATATACTCCATGGTCGCAAAGAGTCAGAAACAAAGCGACTTTCACTTTCACCTTCTTTGAAACTAACTTAAGCCTTTTGGGATTCAAATGCATTTTCCTTGAAAACACCATTTCCTGTGAAAATTAGAGGCTTCACAGAAGTATTCGAATTCCTTAGAAATAGCTTAATTTTCCCCTAAAATGAATGCAAATTTTGCAGTGTCCAGAGTGACCAGATGATCTAAAAGAAGGAAAAGAACAGTATAAGGAGCAAGTGAACATGGCAAAAAAAAAAAAGTGAACTGTATGTACATCTTAGTGAAACAGTAAGAGTGGCACACAGTTCTTACAAGTGTGAAAAGGAATAATCATGTTATAGAAGAGACAGTTCCAGAATTAATGTCAGTTCAGTTCAGTCACTCAGTCCTGTCCAACTCTTTGCGACCCCATGAATCGCAGCACGCCAGGCCTCCCTGTTCATCACCATCTCCCGGAGTTCACTCAGACTCACGTCCATCGAGTCCATGATGCCATCCAGCCATCTCATCCTCGGTCGTCCCCTTCTCCTCCTGCCCCCAATCCCTCCCAGCATCAGAGTCTTTTCCAATGAGTCAACTCTTCGCATGAGGGTATCTTTGGCATATGAATTATTTCAAACTGAAAACAATCAAGGCCCCAAAGACTCAGGAAGAATATTCGATCTTCCTCTAACTACCTCAAAAATTTAGATTCAGGACTTGTTCCAGGAAGGGAGCTATCACCGTTAAGAACAGGGTCTATAGACAGGGAAGAACCTAGAAAGGCTATTTGTTAAAATTCCTCTCTGTGTCCCATTGTCTGTGCATGGTCCAGCAAACACTTATTTACCAAATATCTGCTTTCCATCTTCACACCAATTGCCTTCCTCCCATTTGAGGTTCCAAACCACTACCCCTAATATCTTCTTTTGTCTTTAGCTAAAGATGGTATATTTCAGTCATTTTGAAGAGTTGCTCAGTTTTCCTGGGTGTCTCCCTTGTAGGGACATGTTAGTAAACCTCTTTTTGATTTTTTCCTGTTAATCTGTCTTATGTCAATTTAATTCTTAGACCATCCTGAAGAACCTTGAAGGGTAAAGGAAAATGTCTTCCTCCCCAACATTGCTAAGGCACTCTCTTCCTTAATTTTTGATTTCTCAATCAGCTACAGTTTCTATCATCACAGGTCTGTGGATCACACAATTTCAGGAGAGCAAACAATTCCAACAAGGGCCCGCCTTTTAAGATCGTCAACATAAACCTACTATATATTTGAATTATGGGAGATTTATGGGGAACTGTTTACTACACTTTCCCCTTTGCCAAACCTAATTCAGGGAAGATAATGAGTGGAGAGAGATTTTATTTACTCTTGGCCTCCAGAAAACTAGAAAGGCATCCTAACCTCTTCGGCTAGAACTTCTAAACAGGGTGATGGGGAAAAGTATCTCTCCAGAGAGCACCATCAGTCAAAACCTTTCCCTAGAACTAGACTCAAAGACTAGATTTTTGAGAAAGATCAATAAACATGGCCTGCTGGACTGTAATACTGAAAACAGGAAAAGAGGTGCCACCAAGTAAAAAAAGAAAAAGAATTCGTGTAAGTGCAGGATAAGAGCCTCTTCCTCTTTACTCACCTGATCTATTGCTGGAGATACACAAGTAGAAAGCGAACCAAACAAGAAAGTGGGATTTTTCCCAGAAATAGCCACAATAAATGTCTTTTCAAAAAAAATTAAGACAAAAAAGAAGGCAGCCTTTGTCTCTGAAATAAAGCAAAACAAAACAAAAAGGCCTGTTTGGCTGTAAGACATTGAAAAAATATTCCTCCTGAGCAGTTCATCTGGGTGAAAATATGACCTCTGTGATGTTGTCAAGGTCTCTGTAACCCGGGGTTCTGTTGAGTTAATGCTGGTTGCATAAGTTAGGGCAGCTAGAGGGACACTTTAATTTATGTGCTCAATTTTTCTGAGATCTCAAAAAAGAGGAAAAATGAAGGTGGGGGAAGGGGATGAATGAGGTTAATTTTCAGGGTGGCACATTCAGGGATGCTTTTGAGATTAAGGATTTTTCTATTATTCCAGTATCCTCATCTGAAGGGAAGTGATTTTGTTGGAAGAAGCATCTCAGTGGCAGTCTTAATTCACCCTCCCCTAAAGAGTTCAGGATCTACAGGATCTTTAAGCAGTGACTGAGTCACTCAAATCCGTTTTCCAAAGAAGGACTATTCAAGACAGATTTAAAAATCATAATCCATGAGGGGTATGCTTTAATTTTCCCATGGACTTTATAAGTTAAAATACTAGGACTCTATCAGTTAAATGGAACAATACATGTAATAAATATAAAAACAAAATAATCAATAATATATGGAAAAATATAAAATGACATATGTTCCAAGTTCATATGAAAAGTACATTTCCTTTTTTCCATTTCTCAAATTTTTCTGGAATGGAAAGCCTATGATGTTTTAAAAACCTATGGCAGAGAAAGGGACTTCCCTGGCAGCCCAGTGGTTAGGACTCTGACCTTTCAATGCCAGGGATGTGGGTTCAATCCCTGGCCGGGAAACTAGGATTCCACAAGCTACACATCATGGACAATAAAATAAAATAAAATAAACCTATGGCAGAGAAAGTTTAAGCAGCTTATTATTTTCACAAATAAACGTATTCTGGAAAATACGAATCACCACTACAAATCTCAGAGTTCCCCCTCCCTCTCACTTTTAAAGGGCATCTGTCTTATAGAATCACTAGTAAAACAAAGGGGAAAAAATCACAAGTTAAATTTTGTATTTGATGTTATGTAGACTAAATGTTGATGACTCACTTCAGAAAATAACTTAGTGACTAGACGTGAACATGCAGCATCATTCATGACAACTGATAATGACTAAATCATTCTTTTCCTATCTTTCAGGTATTTTACAAAGTGCATATTACAAATTCTTAAGATTTAAGGTTCTACTTCATTGAAAACATACTCAAAAATGTTATTTTCAATAGTATATTTCTGAGTTGTTCTGAGATTATGATAATTAAACACACAAACTCAAAATGGTTTGTCTAAGAACACTAATCATTCTTTCGGCTTCAAATTCTACAGATCATTAAAAGATTTCTTTTTGAGGGATAAGGATACTAATGCAAACCAAACTACTCCGACTGGACCCTACACATAAAGACCCAAAACTGCAGGCATAGTGACACCCTGCCCCAAACACAGAGCCCAGCAACAAGATCCTACAGGCAAAATTCTTCACTTGTTATATGCACACCTCCCCTCCCCCTTTTCTCATCACCTGCTATTCCCTGAGCACATTTTTCCAGTTTCAGCAAATAAATTTAGGCCTCTTTGTACTTGGCCCATACTATTACAAGTATAGTCAACTGTGTGTGTTCAGTCGTTCGGCTGTGTCCGACTCTCTGCTCCCCCATGGACTGTAGCCTGCCAGGCTCTCTGCTGCCCCACGGACTATTGTCCACCAGGCTCCTCTGTCTATGGATTTCTCCAGGGAAGAACACTGGAGTAGGTTGCCACTTCCTACTCCAGGGGATCTTCTGAACCCAGGGATGGAGCCTGCATCTCTTGTATTGGCAGGTGGATTGTTTACCACTAGCGCCATTTGGGAAGCAGCCCTTATAGGCTCTTTGCGGTGGGAGGTAGGGGGATGGGAAGGGAGAAAATATTTATTTGAATGTGAAAGGGAGCCAGGGCCTATGTGAAAGAGTGTGAACTTGGTTTTCTGCCTCAGGTCAACAGAGGTGTCAACTATTTCCTCTCTCACCTTCTTTTACTAAATTAAAACCTTGGAAGTTTCAATTAAATTAAGTTTAAATTAAAAGCCAGGCAGCAATGTTGTCTTTTAGAGTGGAAGAAAAACATCAAGTGGCCAGTCAGTGGCAAAGGTGCTTCAGTGTGACAGAAGGTTAATTTTCCTTAATTCCTCCAGTTTCCTGGCCCTTCAGTAACTGGGAGACTGGCATTTCTCTCAGTGGATTAGAGTCCTGATTCACAGGAAGATGCAAAGTTTGCCCAAAGTAAAATGCAGGATCTATCAGTTCCGTTTGTCTCAGTCACTGCAGTCCTCCTATGGGATAGAGCAAAAGAGGTGTCCTTCATAAACTTACTCAGAATATTTTTATAAATTCCAGTCTTTTCTCATATGCCTTCTCCCCCAAATAGAAATGACAGTACCGTCCCCCTGTAATCTGTTTCCCTAAATGACATACAGTGTATCTCAGTGGCAGTGTGATATGAGGAGAAACCCATAAAAGATCCTTCAGTAGCTCCAGAACTTTCATTTTGGTGGGAAAACTGCATTTATAATTTGTCCTTTGAAACAGGAAGCTGCTTGCCCCCACAGATAATCGGAGAACTTAAAGAATTAATGTAAAATCAGAAGTCTATCCAGATTTTCAGACAATCAAATTCTTCCATTCACATCTGACAGGGCCAAACTTTCAGAAAATTTATTTTAGAAATGGTAGCAATGAAAACACATGAGAGAATTCTTCTAAATACCATCCAATCAGCAAACATTATGAATGGTAGTGATAGGTCATGATGATGGAAAGATTATGGATGGCTAATAGATGGGTGGGTGGGTGGTAAGAACACAGAAAAGATTTAGAAATAGTTTGATTTTAGTAACAATTTTTATTTTCATTTTTATATGATTCCCTTAATTCTTGACTCATTAAAAAAATCACAAAATAAACAGAGAACATAGTATCTCCTAGCAATCAAGTGGCTACTAGTTCGGCTGTGCAAAGAACAAGGGCGCCAAACTTGAAAGCAATGTTTGCAGACTGCCTCTCCAGTCCTGCATTCAGCATCTCATCTCAATTATGATAATAAACCACCTATTTGCATTGCCATCTACTCATGATCTAAAAAAAGCCGAGCCAAACCACATCTGAAGCTTGAGGCTCACACCCAGCAGTGTCCACTTTAAACAGAAAAATCGCATCGATTGCATGAAACTCAGGGCTCATTTTGGTCCATTGATTCCCCTAGTGACCTTCTGCATCATCAAAGCCCAGAGCGAACCCAGTCTGACCCCGACTTTATGTGCATTATTATATCAAGAGACAGGAGCTACTTATAATCCATGCCATTGTCTCCATAGATATATAATAAAGTATTCTAGAACCGCGCCTACCGAGAACAGTTCAGGTGCATGTCATTTTCTTCTCTCTCTTTCTCTCCCATCTCTCTTCTACTTACACGCAAACACATCCACACTAGCCTCCCATTGGTATGAATATTCTTCATTTACTGAATCTTTCTTACCTCCCAATGCAGAACAACTCAAAAAGGCAACTTCAGACTTTAGCTAATACCCATATAACTCCCAGGAAAAAACATCCTTCACCCAAATCCATAACTAATAATAATGCTCTTTATTAAGCTCTTCTGTTAAACAGTATGTCTGATACAAAGCTCCCCACCATGCTGTTTTAATTATAATAAATCATCTTCATTATGATGCATACTTCAATATACCATGCAGGCTGCCTCACTACCATGGCTGATCCCATAATGAGGGGCAAGCAGATGTGTATGTCACTAAGAAAGTTATTTACACACACACACTGAGAAATTCTACAGCATCCCACGGCCTTGCAGCATGAATTTCAACAACTTTTATCTTACCTTACTGTTCATCACATCACAGCTGAGAAGACAGTGAGAAAAAATAAAAAGCACCGCATCTGAAAAAATGCTATTTACACAAATAACAGTACTCTGAATACATCCACGGGCATGGAAAAATAAGTCCTTGCAGTACAATCATTTCTCTATAAATGTATGGAAGTATTTTACTGCCTGGTGCAACACATCAGTGATGAGACTCTAGGCTGCAGTGTGTAAGTTTCAAGGGACTGCGTGTCAAAGTCAACTTCCCCGGCAGGTCCCCTGAGAACCACGCTGGGTACATTCTCATGAAAGGTGTGAAAATCTGATTTTCTAAAATGGATCAGTAATTCTCTATGAAGGGGGAAGGATCGATAAATCTTTGCTAAGTAGATTGTAAAGGAAAAATTATTCTTTCAGTGACAGTACATTAGGATCCTCCAAACAATCTCAATAAAGTAAAGACATAGCATCTCTCCACCAGCTCCTTTTGACTTCTGATATATTTTTGTAATCTCAGATCACTCTGCAATGCACATACATTTATACGTGCTAAGCAATGTTCTGTGTCGATGTTGATTTACGGTTTGTGCCATTATAATGTTTGGCTGTGACTAGAAAAAGAAAATTATAAGCTGCTTGTAACCTGATAGATGTGATACAAGGAAATGTCATTACAGCCATACACACATATATGTTTCTAACCACATCAGTTTTCTGGGGAGCCACAGGATATGCTTGCAGAATTCCTCAGCCAAATATGTCTGTGCGGTTTTTAGGTACCTGTTCATCAATAGAGAATGTGTATTCTCCCAGTCCCTAAAAATAGCAGGGGTGTAATGTGCTTCTAATCCTGGGATGCTACTCGTTTTTTCAGGAATATCTCTTTCTCTCTCCAGGCAAAGACCAAGGAAACCTTAGACACTGATTTTATCACACATGTTCTATGACACTGAACTGATGTGGTTACAGCTCTCCCCACTTCCACATTCCCCATTTGTTTCCTAAGTGGGTGTCCATGCTCCTTCTCACTCTGGGAGCCAAGAATCCTCACCAAAGAATTTAAACTGAAGATGTGTGTCATGAGAAAACAAGCCGAGGAGTGGATCGACGGCTCCCAGGAGTTTCTCTGCTTATAGCATCCTGAGCTGTGTGTGGCTGAGATTTCCCCTGTACTGTGTAAAAGTGGTTATTAAAAAAGATGGCCTGTGTGCTAGCAAGGTATTTCAGGGGCCTCAGAGCATGCTAAACATCCTGTGTCCTGTGACCAGGATAAAACAAAGCAAAATCTCAGCATGACAGGCTCAAACCTGAATTTCTCTGTTCCTCATGCAAGTATATGTCAGAATTAACATCAGAATAGCACCTTTGGGGGGGAAAAAAAGGTTTTCTGTGGATGCGCTATGTTCACGTACAGCATCCTTGGACAAAGAAAGGAGAGAGAAAATTAGCATACAGGTATAATTGATGCATATGGATCTCATTGGATTGACTGTACACAATGTTATAGGAATTACATGTACTAGTATCTTTTCAGGGGTGGGGGCTGTGCCAAAGTTTTTATTACATGCCTCTTTTCCTTATTTTTTTCTTCATTAAGTAATGCTATATTGACACTCATTTGTGTACAATAGAGAGTGACTATATTTTCTTTTGGAAGAAAAGGACTCATATGATTGTATTCCTTCCCACAATCTGGCCTTTGTAATGTTTTCTGAGAGAGGCGGTTTGAGTTTCAAGATGCCAAGTCAAAGTTTCTACATAAAGTCATCACTCAATACCCACTAGTTAACCATATATTTATCTAGGGAAGTCTGTGGGGGTAACAAATGAAACAAAAGCTCTTGGTATCTCTAAACATTTGGGGGAAATGCTTCTCCTATCAAGCATCCAAAATAGAACATGGATCTAGAAACAATGAGTAGCATCCTTTTTGATCCAGATTCAGTGGGATCAATTATTGAAATATAAAAACTCAAAGTCCTCTAAGTCAAACTTCACTGGTGGCTCAGCAGGTAAGAATCCACCTGTCAATGCAGAGGACATGGGTTCCATCCCTGGTCCGGGAAGATTTCACATGCTGTGGAGCAACTAAGCCTGTGCACCACACCCATTAAAGCCCACAAGCCTGGCGCCTGTGCTCAGAAACAAGAGAAGCAACTACAATGAGAAGCCCGTGCCCCTCTATGAAGAGTAGCCCCTGCTCACTGTACTAAGCCCGAGTGAAGCAACGAAGACCCAGCACAAACATAAGTAAATAAATTTTAATATTCCTCTAAGTCCAAGCTTGTGATAGCAAAAGAGTCTGGAGTCTTTATCTATTAAATGCCAAGTGCCACTCTAAAGAACACTGAATGATAGGAAGGAGGAAATTCAGACCCCTTTCAAAGAAGATATAAGGGCTGCTTAGTAAATAAAATACTAATAGACAGATGTAGAGAGTAGGTGTTTTGTTACATGCTCCTATTCACAGGGGAACCTCAAAATGGAATGTTTCCTCTAATGTTTTTCCAATTTGCATTCTATATTTAAAAAGTATTATTAGTATCACAAGTTTATTTGCAATCACTCTTTACTAGGCATCTAACAAAATGGCTTATGGATAATTTTCTAAAATCAATATAACTGGGGGTTCTGGCCAAAGGCATCACCTTTTGGGCAATATGATGAAATGACTGTGGCGCAGACTGGCTGGTGCTCATCAGACAAGAGAAGGTGCCAATCATGTAAAAGGGACCACATTCTTGTGTGCAGCTGGTGCATCAAAGTTTGGGTAAATTGAGCAGTTCTTCCTGACCACTTTGGTTTATGATATGAAACTGTTTGGTCAAAGCAATCTCATTGACCCAAATTGGCTAAACAAAATGGAAATCATCCCATGGGTCTCTCTGGGCCAACTTACTCAAAGTTTGGGGAGAATCTATTCCTTTTGCTTTCTCAAGACAATTGAGAAGAAAGAGAAAAGCATCAGCTTTCGAGAGCATCCCTTTGCCATTCAGGCACCAAGAGGGAGAAAAGGAGTGGGCTGAATTGGGAGATCTGGATTGACATACATACATTATTGACACTATGTATAAAATCGATAACTAATGAGAACTTACTGTATAGCACAGGGAACTCTCCTCAGTGCTCTGTGGTGACCTAAATGGGAAGGAAATCCAAAGATGAGGGGATATAAGTATATGTACAGCTGATTCACTTTACTGTGCAACAGAAACTAATACAACATTGTCAGCAACTCTTGTCCCATCACTTCATGGGAAATAGATGGAGAAACAGTGGAAACAGTGTCAGACTTTATTTTTTTGGGCTCCAAAATCACTGCTGATGGTGACTGCAGCCATGAAATTAGAAGACGCTTACTCCTTGGAAGAAAAGTTATGTCCAACCTAGATAGCATTTTCAAAAGCAGAGATATTACTTTGCCGACTAAGGTCCGTCTAGTCAAGGCTATGGTTTTTC
>SJYT01038878.1:174750-219567 GCA_006410635.1 Cephalophus harveyi | reverse complement strand
TAATTAATAAATAATTTTAATACATACTTTTATAGTTTTAAATGCTCAAATAGATTAACTAACTGCAATATTTACTATATTTTTACAAATAAATAAAATATTTTAGCACTAATTAAAATACATTATAATACAGAATTCTGAACTTACTATACATCAATTCTATAGAATAAATCTGAGATGCATTATGATGATAATCATTGAACAAGAAGTACATCTCAAATGAACTAGTTTTTATACTGTATAGTTATTTCCACATATATTTATTGTCCTCTACCTGTTAGAATGTCATTCTACATCTGAAAAGAATGTATGTCCACAAGCCTGAAATGGATGGTTATCCATAGTCATTATCCTCACTTTGTTCTAGATGTTACTCCTCTCATTATGAACTGTTTTTAATTGCAGATTTTTTCCCCTAGAAATACTTGTTCCACATGAAAAATGAAGCATAAGCTCTTATAATTTCTGGTGTTTGTATAGTTTGCCTATGTTTTCTTGAAGCTATTTACTATTGTTTTTCTTTGTTTTGTTTTTGTTTGACTATTGCTATTGACATTTTGTGTGTGTGTATATGGGTGTGTGTGAATAGATATCCTCTCCCTCATTTCATTCTTTTTTTTTTTTTTTTACATTTTTACTTACATGTGTTTATTAACTAATTTGATCTGGACAGCTTTAATACCTTGAATGGGTCTAGGAATGCAAACCTAGCATTAGTTCTCTCTCTTCCTCTATTGACAAACTTTGTCTCCCCTTTAATTTGATATTTATCTTATTACTCCTAGTACATACAGATTTTCTTCCAATCATTTATTTATATAGAGGAAAATTGATTTTCAATGTTGTGTTGGTTTCTGCCATACAACAGCACAAATCAGTCATAATTACACACACACACACACACACACATATATTTCTCCTCCCTCTTAAGCCTTCTATCCCTTCCCCACACCCCAGCCTCTAGGTCATCACAGAACACAAAGCTGAGCTCCTGGTGTTATATAGCAGCTTCCCACTAGCTAGCTATTTTACACATGATAGTGTATGTATATCAATGCTACTTTCTCAGTTCTTCCCACCCTCTCCTTCCCCTGCTGTGTCCATAAGTCCATTCTCTATGTCTGTGTCTCCATTCCTTCCCTGCAAATAGGTTCACCAGTACTATTTTTCTAGATTCCATATATATGCATTAATATATGATACTTGTTTTTCTCTTTCCAACTTACTACACTGTATAGCAGGCTCGAGGTTCACCCACCTCACTACAACTGACGCAGATTTCTTCCTTTTATGACTGAGTAATATTCCATTGTATATGTGTACCAGTTCTTCTTTAGCCATTCATCTGTGAATGGACATCTAGGTTACTTCTAAGTCCTGGCTATTATAAATATTGATGCAGTGAACACTGGGGCACATGTGTCTTTTTGAATTGTGGTTTTCCCAGGGTAATGTCCAGTAGTGGGATTGCTGGGTACTATGGTAGTTTTATTCCTAGTTTTTTAAGGAATCTCCATACTGTTTTCCAGTATGGCTGCATCAGTTTACATTCCTATCAACAGTGCAGGAAGGTTCCCATTTCTCCACATGCTCTCCAGCATTCATTGTTTGTAGATTTTTTGATGATGACCATTCTGATTGTTGTGAGGTAATACCTCCTTATGATTATACAGTGGAAGTGAGGAATAGATTTAAGGGCCTAGATCTGATAGATAGAGTGCCTGATGAACTATGGAATGAGGTTCGTGACATTGTACGGGAGACAGGGATCAAGACCATTCCCATGGAAAAGAAATGCAAAAAAGCAAAATGGCTGTCTGGGGAGGCCTTACAAATAGCTGTGAAAAGAAGAGAGGCGAAAAGCAAAGGAGACAAGAAAAGATATAAGCACCTGAACGCAGAGTTCCAAAGAATAGCAAGAAGAGATAAGAAAGCCTTCTTCAGCGATCAATGCAAAGAAATAGAGGAAAACAACAGAATGGGAAAGACTAGAGATCTCTTCAAGAAAATTAGAGATACCAAGGGAACATTTCATGCAAGGATGGGCTCAATAAAGGACAGAAATGGTCTGGACCTAACAGAAGCAGAAGATATTAAGAAGAGGTGGCAAGAATACACGGAAGAACTGTACAAAAAAGATCTTCACGACCCAGATAATCATGATGATGTGATCACTAATCTAGAGCCAGACATCTTGGAATGTGAAGTCAAGTGGGCCTTAGAAAGCATCACTACGAACAAAGCTAGTGGAGGTGATGGAATTGCCTCTTGATGAAAGTGAAAGAGGAGAGTGAAAAAGTTGGCTTAAAGCTCAACATTCAGAAAACGAAGATCATGGCATCTGGTCCCATCACTTCATGGGAAATAGATGGGGAAACAGTGGAAACAGTGCCAGACTTTATTTTTTTGGGCTCCAAAATCACTGCTGATGGTGACTGCAGCCATGAAATTAGAAGACGCTTACTCCTTGGAAGAAAAGTTATGTCCAACCTAGATAGCATTTTCAAAAGCAGAGACATTACTTTGCCGACTAAGGTCCATTTAGTCAAGGCTATGGTTTTTCCTGTGGTCATGTATGGATGTGAGAGTTGGACTGTGAAGAAGGCTGATCGCCGAAGAATTGATGCTTTTGAAGTGTGGTGTTGGAGAAGACTCTTGAGAGTCCCTTGGACTGCAAGGAGATCCAACCAGTCCATTCTAAAGGAGATCAACCCTGGGATTTCTTTGGAAGGAATGATGCTAAAGCTGAAACTCCAGTACTTTGGCCACCTCATGCGAAGAGTTGACTCATTGGAAAAGACTCTGATGCTGGGAGTGATTGGGGGCGGGAGGAGAAGGGGACGACCGAGGATGAGATGGCTGGATGGCATCACTGACTCGATGGATGTGAGTCTGAGTGATCTCCGAGAGATGGTGATGAACAGGGAGGCCTGGCGTGCTGCAATTCATGGGGTCGCAAAGAGTCGGACACGACTGAGCGACTGAACTGAACTGATCATAGTTTTGATTTGCTTTTTTCTAATAATGAGCAATGTTGAGCATCTTTTCATGTGTTTGTTGGCCATCTGGGAGTCTTCTTTGGAGAAATGTCTGTCTAGGCTTGCTGCCCATTTTTTGAATGGGTTGTTTATTTTCTGAGCTGTATGAGCTGCTTATATATTTTGGAGGTTAAGCCTTTGTCAGTTGCTTCATTTGCAATTATTTTCTCCCATTCTGAGGGCTATCTCTTCATCTATCTTTTCATTGCTGTGCAAAAGATTTTAAGCTTAATTAAGAACCATATATTTATTATCATTTTTACTTCTGTTACTGTAGGAGGTTAAGGATCTTGCTATAATTTATTTTGAAGAGTGTATTGCCTATATTTTCCTCTAAGAGCTTTATAATTTCTCACCTTACATTTAATTCTTTAATCAATTTTGAGTTTATTTTGTGTATGGTGTTAGAAAGTGTTCTAATTTCATTCCTTTAAATGTAACTCTCCAGTTTTCCCAGCACCACTTATTGAAGAGGCAGTCTTTTCTCCATTGTATATTCTTTCCTTTTCTCCATTGCATATAAGGAGTCCATAAGCCCATGAGTTTATCTCTTGGCTTTCTGTCTTATTCCATTGATCTATATTTCAATTTTTATGCAAGTACCAGACTCTATTGATGATTGAAGCTTTGCAGTATATTCTGAAGTCTGGTTGTCTGAGGCCTTTCAAATAGCCGAGAAAAGAAGTGAAGTGAAAGGCAAAGGAGAAAAGGAAAGATAAACCCATTTGAAAGCAGAGTTCCAAAGAATAGCACGGACAGATAAAAAAGCATTCCTCCGTGATCAATGCAAAGAAATAGAGGAAAACAATAGAATGGGAAAGACTAGAGATCTTCTTCAAACAATTAGTGAACATTTCATGCAAAGATGGGCACAATAAAGGACAGAAATGGTATGGACCTAACAAAAGCAGAAGATATTAAGAAGAGGTGGCAAGAATACACAGAAGAACTATACAGAAAAGATCTTCATGATCCAGGTAACCATGATGGTGTGATCACTCACCTACAGCCAGACATCCTGGGATGTGAAGTCAAGTGGGCCTTAGGAAGCATCACTACAAACAAAGCTAGTGGAGGTGATGGAATTCCAGATGAGCTATTTCAAATCCTAAAAGATGATGTGGTGAAAGTTCTACACTCAATGTGTCAGCAAATTTGGAAAACTCAGCAGCGGCCACAGGACTGGAAAAGGTCAGTTTTCATTCCAATCCCAAAGAAAGGCAATGCCAAAAATGTTCAAACTACCACACAATTGCATTCATCTCACACCCTAGTAAAGTAATGCTCAAAATTTTCCAAGCCAACCTTCAACAGGACATGAACTGTGAACTTCCAGGTGTTCAAGCTGGATTTAGAAAAGGCAGAGGAACCAGAGATCAAATTGCCAAAGTCCACTGGATCATTGAAAAAGCAAGAGAGTTCCCGAAAAACATCTACTTCTCCTTTATTGACTATGCCAAAGCCTTTGATTGTGTGGTTCACCACAAACTGTGGAAAATTCTTAGAGAGATGGGAATACCAGACCACATGACCTGCCTTTTGAGAAACCAGGAAGCAACAGTTAGAACTGGACATGGAACAACAGACTGGTTCCAAATCGGGAAAGGAATATGTGAAGGTTGTATATTGTTACCTTGCTTATTTAACTTATATGCAGAGTATATCATGCAAAATGCAGGGCTGAATGAAGCACAAGCTGGAATCAAGATTGCCAGGACAAATATCAATAACCTCAGATAGGCAGATGACACCACCCTTATGACAGAAGGCAAAGAAGAGCTAAAGAACCTCCTGATGAAAGTGAAAGAGGAGAGTGAAAAAGTTGGTTTAAACTCAACATTCAGAAAACTAAGATCATGGCAAATAGATGGGGAAACAATGAAAACAGTGAAAGACTTTATTTTACAGGCTCCAAAATCACTGCAGATAGTGACTGCAGCCATGAAATTAAGGGATGCTTTCTCTTTGGAAGAAAAGCTATGACAAAGCTAGACAGCATATTAAAAGCAGAGACGTCACTTTGCCACCAAAAGTCCATCTAGACAAAACTATGGTTTTTCCAGTAGTCATGTATGGATGTGAGAGTTGAAGTATAAAGAAAGCTTAGCACTGAAAAATTGATGCTTTTGAACCATTGTGTTGTAGAAAACTCTTGAGTTCCTTGGACTGCAAGGAGATCCAACCAGTCAATTCTAGAAGAAATCAGTGCTGAATATTCATTGGAAGGACTAATGCTGAAGCTACAATACTTTGGCCACTTGATGCAAAGAAGTGATTTGGAAACTTCCCTGATGCTGGGAAAGGTTGAAGGCAGGAGGAGAAGAGTACAACAAAGCATGAGATGGTTGGACGGCATCACCAACTCAATGGTCATGAGATTGAGCAAACTTCTGGAGTTGGTGATGGACAGAGAATGATGGACTGTTATGCTCCAGTCCATGGGATCGCAAAGAGTCAAACACGACTGAGTGACTGAACTGAACTGAACTGAACTGAAATCAGAAAGATTGATTTCTCCAGCTCCATTTTTCTTTCTCAAATGTGCTTTGGCTATTTGATGTCTTTTGTGTTTCCATACAAATTATAAAATTCTTTGTTCTAATTCTGTGAAAAATGTCATTGATAATTTGATAAGGATTGCATTGTATCTGTAGACTGCTTTGAGTAGGTTAGTCATTTTCACAATATTGATTTTTCTAATCCAAGAACATGGTGTTTCTCTCCATCTGTTTGTGTCATTTTTGGTTTCTTTTATCAGTGATTTCTTTCTTTCTTTCTTTTACAGTTTTCTGAATACAACCTTTTGTCTCTTTAGGCAGGTTTTTATTCCTAGCTATTTTACTCTTTCTGTTGTGAATGGGATTGTTTCTTTTATTTCTCTTTCTGATTTTTCATTGTTAGTGTATAGGAATGCAAGGTATTTCTTTATATTGATTTTGTATCCTGCTACTTTATTAAATTTATTGGTTAGTTCTAATTATTTTCTCATGGAATTTTTAGGATTTTCTATTTTTGTATCATGTCATCTGCAAACTGGGAGAGTTTTACTTCTTCTTTTCCAATCTGAATTCCTTTTATTTCTTTTTCTTCCTAGATTGACATGGCTGGGACTTCTAAAGCTCTATTGAATATTAGTGATGAGAGTGGACACACTTGTCTGGTTCTTGATCTTAGAGGAAATGCTTTCACTTTTTAATAATTGAGAATAATGTTTGCTATGGGCTTCTTCTATACGGCCGTTATTATAGTGAGATAGATTATTTCAATGCTGATTAACTGGAGAATTTTTATCATAATCGGTGTTGAATTTTGTTGAAAGCATTCTCTGCATCTGTTCAGATGACTGTATGGTTTTCATCTTTCAGTTTGTTAATGTGGTGTATCACATTGATTGATTTGTGTATATTGAAGAATCCTTGGATCCCTGGGATAAACCCCACTTGATCATGGTGTATAATTTTAATGTGTTGTTGGATTTTGTTTTCTAGAATTTTGCTGAGGATTTTTTTGCATCTATATTCCTCAAAGATACTGCCTATAACTTTTCTGTCTGATATCTTTGTCTGGTTTTGGTATCAGGGTGATGGTGGCCTCATAGAACCAGTTTGAGAGGTTTCATCCCTCTGTAATTTCTGGAAAAATTTGAGCAGAATAAGTGTTTACTTTTTTCCAAATATTTGATATAATGTGCCTTTGAAGCAATCTGGCCATGGGCTTTTGTTTATTGGGAAAAAATTTTTTTTTTCTCATAGCTTCAATTTCAGTGCTTGTAATTGGTCTGTTCATATTTTCTGTTTCTTCCTGATTCAGTATTGGAAGGTTTTACTTTTCTAAGAATTTGTCCTTTTCTTCCAGTTTGTCCATTTTGGCAGGGCATATACTTGCTTGTACTAGAATTCTTCTGTGGCCCAGATGCTAACAAATCTGCCTGTAATGCAGGAGACCCAGGATCAATCCCTGCCTCAGGATGATCCCTTAGGGAAGAGAATGGCTCCTCTCTAGTATTGTTGCCTGGAGAATTCTGTGGACAGAGATGCCTGCTGGACTACAGTCACAAAGAGTCAAACACGACTGAGTGACAAACACTGCTTGTTATAGTGTCTCATGATCCTTTGTATTTCTGCATCGTATGTTATAACTTCTTTTCCATTTCCAGTTATATTGATCTGAATCTTCCCCCTTTTTTCCCTGATGAGTGTAGCTAATGGTTTGTCAATTTTGTTTACCTTCTCAAAGAACCAACTTGTAGTTTTGTTGATCTTTGCTATTGTCACCTTCATTTCTTTTTCATTTATTTCTGCTCTGATTTTTGTGATTTCTTTGCTTCTTCTAACTTTGGATTTTTTCTTCTTCTTCTTTTTCTAGTTGCTTTATGTATATGATGATTTTACTGCCTGGTTTTCTCCCTGAGGTAGACTTGTATTGCTGTAAACATCCCTCTTAGCCGTGCCTTTGCTGCATCTCAGAGACTTTGAGTTCTCATATTTCATTGTCATTTGTTTCTAGTTACTTTTTTATTTTCTCTTTGATTTCTTCAGTGACCTCTTGGTTATTTAGAGATGTATTATTTAGCCTCCATGTGTTTGTGTTTTTTACAGTTCTTTTCCTGTAAGTGATTTTCAATCTACAGTATTGTGGTCAGAAAAAATGCTTGATAATATTTCAATTTCTTAAATTTAGGTTTGATTTGTCCTGTGAAATATGGTCTATCTTGGAAATTGTTCCATGTGCACATGAAAAAAAATGTTTTCTAATGTTTTTGAACGAATGTCCTGTAGATATCAATTAAATTCATCTGGTTACATGTGTCATTTACGGATGCATGTGTTTCTGTATTAATTTTCTGTCTGGATGATCTGTCCATTGGTGTCAGTGGGGTGTTAAAGTCCCTGAATGTTATTGTGTTACATATAATTTCCCCTTTTATAATTGTTAGCATTTGCCTTATGTATTGAAGTGCTCCTTTTTTTTTTTTTGTTAAATATATAATCATTACATCTTTTTCTTGGATAGATCCCTTGATCATTATATGGTATCTTGTTTCTTATAATGGTCTTTATTTTAAAGTCTATTTTATCTGATATGAGTATTGCTACTCCCACTTTCTTTTGACTCCATTTGCATGGAATATCTTTTCCAGCATCTTACTTTCAGTCTGTATGTGTCTCTAGGTCTGAAGTGGTTCTCTTATAGAAAGCATATGTAAGGGTCTTGTGTTTGTACCCATTCAGCCAGTCTGTATCTTTTGGTTGGAGCATTTAATCCATTTACATTGAAGGTAATTATTGATATGTTGGGAAGATCCCCTGGAGAAGGAAATGGCAACCCACTCCAGTATTCTTGCCTGGAGAATCCCATGGATGGAGGAGCCTGGTGGGCTACAGTCCACAGGGTCGCAAAGAGTCAGACACTACTGAGTGACTTCACTTTCACTTTCACTTTCTATGGTCCTATTACTGTTTACTTTATTGCTTTGGGATTTTCTTTTTTTGGTTCCCCTTTTCTTTCACTTGTTTTTCTTATATAGAAAATTCCCTTTAGAATTTGTTCTAAACCTATTTTGGTGATTCTGAACTCACTTAACTTTTGCTTATCTATGGAGTTATTTCTCTAATATGAATGATATCCTTGCTATGTAGAGAAATTTTGATTATAGGTTTTGTTTTTCTCTTTTTTTCCCTTTTATTTCTGTATGTATATCCTGTCACTCCTTTCTGGCCTGCAGAGTTTCTGCTGAAACATCCAGTGTTAACCTTAAGGGAATTTACTTATGTTATTTGTTACTCTTCTCTTACTGCTTTTAATATTTGTTCTTTGTGTTTAATTTTTATTAGTTTGATTAATGTGTCTTGGCATGCTTCTCTCTGGATTTATCATATATGGGACTCTCTGGGCTTCCTGGATTTGGATGACTATTTCCTTTCTGTTATTAGGGAAATTTTCAATGATTCTCCTCCAATATTTTCTTAAACACTTTCCTTTCCTCTTCTTCTTCTGGGAAGCCTATAATTCAGACATTAGAATGGTAATTGGTATTCCACAATTCTCTGAGCCTGTCATTTTTTTTCTTTTCATTTTTTTTTTTCTTTATTCTGCTCTGCTTTACTTATGTCCACCATTCTATCTTCCAGGTCATTTACCATTCTTCTGCCCCAGTTAGTCTGCTATCGGTTCCCTCTAGTGCGTTTTTTACTTCACCTATTGTGTTGTCCATTACTAATCATCTGTCCTTTGTTTCTTCTGTTAAGTCACTGAGTCACATCTGACTCTTTGTGACCCCATTGACTGAAGCACTCCAGGCTTCCCTGTCTTTCAGTATCTCCCAGAGTTTGCTCAAATTCCTGTCCATTGAGTCAGTGATGCTATCTAATCATTGCCTCTTCTGCCACCCTCTTCTTTTGCCTCAGGCTTTCCAAGCATCAGGGTCTTTTCCAGTGAGTCAGCTCTTTACATCAGATGGCCTAAGTATTGGAGCTTCAGCTTCAGAAAAAGTTCTTCACATGAATATTCAGAGTTGATTTCATTTAAGATTGATTGTTTTGATCTCTTTGCACTCCAGAGGACTCTCAAGAGTCTCTTCCAGCACCCAAATTTGAAAGCACTAGTTCTTTGGTGCTGAGCATTCTTTTTGGCCCAGCTCTTGCATCTGTACATGACTACTGGTAAAACCATAACTTTGACTATTTGGACCTTTGTTAGCAAATTTATCTCTGCTTTTGAGTATGCTGTTTAAGTTTGTCATAGCTTTCCTTCCAAGGAGTAAGTGTCTTTTAATCTCAAGCTTCAGTAACCATCCACAGTGGGTTTGGAGCCAAAGAAACTGAAATCTGTCACTGTTTCCAATTTTCCCCCCCAACTATTTGCCAAGAAAGGATAGCGCTGGATGCCATTATCTTAGTGTTTGAATGCTCAGTTTTAAGCCAGAGAGTTTTCACTCTCTTTCACCCTCCTCATGAGGCTCTTTAGTTCCTCTTCACCTCCTACCATTAGCGTTGTATCCTCTGCATATCTAAGGTTTTTGATATTTCTCCTGGCAATCTTGATTCCAACTTGTGATTCATCCAGCTCTGTATAATGCATGATGGACTCTGCATATGAGTTAAATAAGTAGGGTGACAATATACAGCCTTATCATACTCTTTTCCCTATTTTGAACCAGTCCATTGTTCCATGCTGCTGCTGCTGTTAAGTCACTTCAGTCGTGTCTGACCATGATTGGTTCTAATTGTTGCTTCTGACCTGCATACAGGTTTCTCAGGAGAGAGGTAAGGTGGTCTGGTATTCCCATGTCTTTAATCATATTCCACAGTTTGTTGTGATCTACACAGTCGAAGGCTTTAGCATAGGCAATGAAACAGAAATGGATTTTTTAAAATTCTTTTCCTTTCTCTATGATCCAATGAATGTTGCCAATTTGATCTCTGGTTCTTCTGTCTTTTCTAAACCTAGCTTATACATTGGAAAATCTCAGCTCACATACTGCTGAAGCCTAGCTTGAAGGACTTTGAGCAAAATCTTGTAGCATGTGAAATGAGAACAATGGTACTGTAGTTTGAACATCCTTGGCATTGTCCTTCTTTGGATTTGGTTTGAAAACTGACATTTTCCAGTCCTGGGGCCACTGCTGTGGTTTTCAAATTTCCTGGTATGTTGAGTGCAGCACCTTTACAGCATCATCTTTTAGGATTTGAAATAGCTCAGCTGGAATTCCCTCACCTCCACCAGCTTTGTTCATAGTGATGCTTCTGAAGGCCCCCTTGACTTCATACTCAAGGATGTCTGGCTCTCACTGAGTGATCACATCATTGTAGTTATGCAGATCATTAAGATTTTTTTTTTCTTTTTTGTATAGTTCTTCTGTGCGTTCTTGCCACCTCTTCTTAATCTCTTTTCTTTCTATTATGTCCATTTCTGTCCTTTGATATCTCCAGTTTTCTTGAGGAGATTTCTAGTTTTCCCATTCTGTTGTTTTCCTTTATTTCTTTGCATTGTTCTTATTAAGAAGGCCTACTTATCTCACCTTCCTATTCTCTAACTCTTCATTCAGTTGGGCATATCTTTCCCTTCTTCCTTGCCTTTCCTCCTCTTCTTCTCTCAGCTGTTTGTAAAGCCTCCTCAGACAATCATTTTGACTTCTAGCATTTCTTTTTCTTTGATATGGTTTTTGTCACTGCCTACTGAACAATTATGAACCTGCATCCATAGTTCTTCAGGCACTTTGTTTACCAAATCGGATCCCTTGAATCTATTTATCATCTCCATTGTATAATCACATGGGATTTGATTTAAGTCATACCTGAATGTCCTAGTGGTTTTCCCTACTTTCTTCAATGTATACCTGAATTTTACAATATGTAGCTGATGATCTGAGCCACAGTTAGTTCCAGGTCTTATTTTTGCTATGTTCAGATTCTCCATTTTCAGCTGCAAAGAATATAATCAGTCCGATTTTGGTATTGAGCATCTAGTGACATCCATGAGTAGACTCATCTCTTGTGTTCTTGGAAGTGTGTGTTTGCTATGACCAGTGCATTCTCTTGGCAAAACTGTTAGCCTTTGCTTTGCTTCATTTTGTACTGCAAGGCCAAACTTGCCTATTACTCCAGGAATCTCCTGACTTCCTACTTTTGCATTCCAATCCCCTTTGATGAAAATCACTCATTCCTGTTCATTTCAGTTCAGTGATTTCTAAGGTATCTTTTTGTGGTGTTAGTTCTTGAAAGTCTTGTAGGTCTTCATAGAACTGGTCAACTTCAGCTTCTTCATCATAAGTGCATAGTTCATAGACTTGAATTACTCTGATGTTGAATAGCTTGCCTTGGAAATGAACTGAGATCATTCTGTCATTTTTGAGATTGCACCCACATACTGCATTTCAAACTCTTTTGTTGATTATGAGGGCTACTCTGTTTTTTCTTAGGGATTCTTACCCACAATGGTAGATATAATGGTCATCTGAATTCCTGTCCTAAAATGGAATGTTCATGAAAACTAAAATGTTTACTGATTTCTCAGATGTTGACATTCAATTTTGCCATCTCCCACTTGACCATGTCCAATTTACCTTGATTCATGGACCTAACATTCCAAGTTCCTATGCAACATTGTTCTTTTTATCATCAGAATTTACTTTCATTGGCAGATACATCCACAACTGAGTGTTATTTTCACTTTGGCCCTGTTGCTTCATTCTTTCTGGTGCTATTGGTAATTAATTGCTCTCTGCTCTTTCCTTATTGGACACCTTCCTATCTGTGGCGCTCTTCTTCCAGTGTCATAAATTTTCGCCTTTGCATACTGTCCATGGTGTTCTCCCAGCAAAAATACTGGAGTCGTTTGCCATTCTCTCCTCCAGTGGACCACGTTTTGTCAGAACTCTCCACTATGACCCATCTGTTTTGGGTGGCCCTGTATGGCATGGCTCAGAGCTTCGTTGAGTTACACAGGCCCCTTCACCATGTCAAGGCTGATTCATGAAGAGGTTGTTTCTTTTTGGTCTCTGTTAAACATTTTTTTTTTTTTTTTTAATGTTCTCAACCTGTGCCTCCATTCTATTTATCTGTCGCTCTTATTTTATTTCCAAGATTTTGGATCATCTTTGCTACCATTCCTCTGAATTCTCTTTCAGGAGAGTGCCTATATTTTCTTAACTTGTTTGGTGTTGTGAGTTTTTACCATGCTCCTTCATCTGCTCTGTGTTTCTGTTATCATTTTGTTTAATTTACTATGTTTGCAGTCTCCTTTCTACAGGCTGCAATATTTCTTTTCCTCTTTCTTGTGGAGTCTGTGCTTGTGTAAGTTTGGACCAGTTCCTTGTGAAGGTTTCCTGGTGGGGGGTACTGGTGCAGGTGTTGTAGTGGGTGTTGCTGAATCTTGTCTCTCTGAAGGGCAGTATCTCACCCAGTGGTGTGTTTGGGGGTATCTGTGAGCTTGCTGTGGCTTCAAGCAGTCTGCTGATGGGTAGATCTGTTTTCCTCTTTTGCTAGCTGTTTGGAGTGATGTGTCTGACAGTGTAGTTTGCTGGCCTTTGGGTGTGACCAGATTTTAAGGTTGAAATGGAGGCCTTAGGCAGAGATCTTCAGATTAATATTCAGTATTGGGTGTTGTCTGGTGATCCAATGTCCTTAATTCAGGCCTCCCATCTTGGGAGTTCAGTCCCAGCCCCTTACTCTAGCACCAAGACTCCACAAGCCACACAACACAGGAGAGAAAAAGAAAAAAAGTGATAGAAAAAAATCAAACAACATACAAGCAAAAGCAGAATGGATAGACAAAATGTAAATAGACAAAAGGTCTTGTACCCAAGACAAATGGTAAAAGCAACATTAAGCAGATAGGAACACACAAAGAAACTCGCATACTCACACTCATAAAAAGGAAAGAGAAGAAAGAAAAGAAAGAATAAAAAGAGGAGTCCAAAAAAAGGGAGCAATGATACCAATAAACAAACCCATAAATGAAAACAACTAAAAACTAGACAAGCAAATATACCAATTGAAATCATGGTTTTAAAAAAAAAATACTGTAGAAATAGGAAAACAATAAAATAGGATGAATTTATTTTAAAATAAAAATATTTTAAAAAAATAAGTAAAAAATAAAAATTAAAGGAGTAATTTAAAAAGAACAAAAATAAAGCAAAACAAAAAAGAAAAACAAAATATATAGATAGGTAGAGAGTGGTAACAAGAAGAATATTTTTCTATGACTTTAGTTGTCAGTGTCCTCACTATACAGTGAGCTCCAGCCAATCTGCCTACTCAGGAAGTCCTCCATATTTCTGGGAAGGTCTCTGGATCTGCTGTGGACATTGTGGGGTCTGGTCAGACTCAGATTTGGCCTTACCCCAGCTTTTACTTGATTCCAAAGTCCAAAGTAACCCCCAAAGCCCACAGCCTCTTGCCAACTGCAGGGATTTAATCCACTATTCAAATCTCCTTCCTCTTCTTTGGTGACACAGCTTTTGGTGCTCACTTTTGGTTTTGGCCCCACGTCTGTTTGTAGGCTGCCCTCCAGAGCCTGTTCTTCACCCAGACAAGAGGGGTCTGAAGCAGAGCCTGAGTATGGCTTACTTGCTTAGTCAGGTTAGGGAGAGGAAAGGATATGGCAGACGCAATTCCTATGTGCAGGGAGTTCCTGCAGTGGCATAGGCCTGTGGGAAATTGATGCTGCCTGAAATGGTCTTGTACTCTCCTGGGGGAATTGGCCCCTGGTCGTGGGTCACTTGGCAGTGCCAGGTTACACAGGCTCCCAGGAAGGTGTGGGCAGTGACTTGTTCCTGCTCACAGGTTGGCCAGTGGCTCCAACAGCCATTGCGCCCATTTCTGGGTTCAGAGACTGCAGCCACAACCTGCCCCACCTCTTGCACTCAAACAAGCAGAGGCTGTAGCCAGCATGAGCACCCCTGGGGTTGTTGACTGCAGCTGCAGCTCTTCCCACCTATGACGGCGCTCATGAAGGTGGCCTCCTGCTGTCTGTGACCTCACAGAGTTAGCAGGTCCTGCAAAAAGCATCTCTTGCCTCTCTGGCAAGTCCAGGCTCTTCCCTGGACTCCCTCAGCTGTGCAGTACTAGACCCCTCAGACTATCTTCATGGCAGTCAACCCAAGTTCTCTCTGGGTCTGACCTCTGAAGCCTGAGCCTCAGCACTCAGCCCTCAGTGCCGTGGCAGGCATGCAGACAAGTGTCTCAGGCTGTGAAGTGCTGGTCATCACTGATCTCTGTTCTGAATTCTCTTGGGGCTTTGCCTCCATGCACCTGTTGCTTTGCTCTCTTTGGGTTTCCATAACTTCCCTCTGTGCCTGTCCATGAGATGATTTCTGAGTGTGCAAAAAGTTTTCCTCCTTCACAGCTCTCTTCCAGAGGTGCAGGTCCCATCCCGATTCCTTTGTCTCTTTTTTCTTAATTCATTTGCCTTACTCTGTTATGTGGCAATTATCTTGCCTCTTTGGAAGTCTGAGGTCTCCTGCTAGTGTTCAGTAGGTGTTCTGTACGAGTTGTTCCATATTCAGATGCAATTTGGATTCATTTGTGGGGTAGAGAATGATCTCCACATCTTACTCCTCTGGCATCTTGGAAGTCCCCTTTCATTCTTTAATAATGAAGAAAATAATCATCCCAGCCCTCTTTGGAAATTGCCATTTGAAAATAAGAAAGACTTGTGTTGTGGTCTTATTTAATTTTACTTTTGGTATTAAGCTATTAAATGACTTAGTACTGTATTTTGTGTGTATCATAAAAATGAATTTTACAAATTGCAGGCCTGAACCCACCATGCTGTTGTACTTATCTTTAACAATGGCAAAGTGCTGTAAAGGAGGCATTAGAGCTCAATTCTAGGTCATTGTTTTAGTCCTTTGCATAGTGAATGTAGTTTTAAAACTGTATTTTCAGTGATTGGACCAAATTTAAAATGTTAAAATATCAGTGTGAGTGTGTATTTGTGTGCTTTCTTCTTAATATTAAACAGATTTCAAGAAAATACAGAAGCCTTTAATGTACCTAAATATTCTGCATGAAACATCAAGTATCCAAGTCTCATAGCAGTGTTTCCACATTATGTGCACAACAGCACTACATGTATTTGCATAAATAAATCAAGAACTTTAAAGCACCTTTATATTTTAAGTATTTTTCCAAGCATCTAAATTTTTTAAAGTCCTGTGTGAAAAAAAAAAAATCATGTATGTTCAATACTATAAGCTCAAGAGAACAGTATAATTATAGTTAAAGTAATAATAATAATAATAATAAAATAACTAGACTCCAAAAAAGGACTTAAAATCATATGGAGCCATGAAGCCATACCCTTTCTTGATAACTTTGGAGACTACTTGAGCAGTATACAGTTGTCCCTCGGTCCATGGGAGATGAGTTCCAGGACCCTTCCCTCCTGTGGATCCTCACATCTGAGGATGCACAAGTCTTTTATATAAAATGATTTTTATAGAATTTGCAACTAACCTACACATATAGAATTGCAGATGTATAATTTGCACCTAACCTACACATATCCTGCCATTTACTTTAGTCTCTGGATTATTTAGTATGCCTAATGCAATATAATGTAATTCCCTGTAAATAGTTATAAATACAATGTATATATTATGTGAATAGTTGCCAGCATGGGGTAAATTTGAGTTTTGCTCTTTAAAGCTTTCTGGATTTTTTTTTCTAATATTTGCTGTCTGTTGGATGGTTGAATCTGTATGTGGAAACCTGTGCATATAGAGGGCTAACTATATTTTCCTTTAAGAACACTTTATGAAGTTCACCTGCTGAAGGTATTATGAAATGGGAAGGGGGAAAGGACTTTAGAGGCAGAAGAGGTGGTCATGGACCTATTCCAAGGAGATGTTCGACTTTAATGAAATCAACTGTGAATTTCTAAATGCCATTGCTATATTTCATGAATGTGAGCTTGAAAACTCAATTTTGATGATTTAAATCTTTTGGCCAAAAAAGGCAGGGGCTGGTCAAGGTTGCTATCCTAAAATAGAACCCTCCTTAATATCCTGGATGCGGACATGAAAATAAGAGTTTCAAACTTATTGTCATTTTCTTTTAAAATAATTCATTTGCTTGATATGATAACACTTTCATGTTTTCCTTGATAGGCAGAGGGTATCTAAATTGTATTGACTCTTCCACAGTTATATGAAGGAAATAATAATCCAATTATCTAAACTGTGCAAAACATATTAAAAATTTTTAATCTTTGCAAAGATTCTTTCTACTTCATTAACTGATCTAAATATTAGATGGGAAAACTTTAATACCACTCTTGTTTACCTGAGGTTCACAATAATTTCTCTGTACAAAACTTTAATTTTTATGCTAATAAATAATAAAGCTGACTACACAGTAAATTGTAGTGGATCTCTTACAACTGAGGTAAAAATAAATTTAAAGTGAAAATGAACTATAAAAAGCAAAACAATTTTAGATTGATTTGTCTCAGGGAAAATGGAAGCACAGTTTATGATAATAATTGTTGCCATGTTAAATGAAATTAAAATCCAATTCTGTTGCAGGAAACCACGTATGTCATAATTCAGCCTAACTGAGCTTGGAAATGGTGTTTAGCCACATGAAATATGAATTGAGGGCAGCTTCTTCAAAATTAAAATGATTCTCTAAAATAATAGAGAATAAATCTGACTTATGCTAAAAATTCAATGGACTTGAATAATCCATTCGTTTCATGCCTCTGGCCTGAAATGCAGTGGAGTGTGGTCTGAACAGCTGTCAATTCATCTGGATCTACCTGGAGGCTCCTTTCTGCCTTATTCAAAAGCTGAAATGTTCTTGTACACATGGCCACTTACCTGACAGGATCACAGTCCTTCTGGACTGTGGTTGGGGAGTAAAAGGACAACTGGGCAATGCAGTGGACCAAGGATGAGACCCAGAGTACACCAGTGGTGACTCTGCCTTTGGTATGAATTGTGACAGCAGTTTTGTAAGATCATGTTCTAAGGGCTGAGACTACAGAGATTATCTGAAAATTCTGCTTATGACCATTCAACCTTGACTTGGAGGCAGGAGGCAAGGAGGTATAGGTGAAAGGGAAAGGCCATTCTCTTTCATTCAATGAATGTATTTTGACACACATTATGAGTCTGAATTATTCTTTACAAAGAAACATTTTCAGTGGAAAAATGATGCAATGTATTAATTATTCCTTCCTGAAAAAACTGGACTAGTTAAGTCCATGGTGGTTAAGCTCACTCTCTCTCCCTACACCCTAGAAGTAGTGAGTTGTTGAGAAGTCTGTGTTCTCCCTTCTGAGGCACTGGCCGTGGAGGAGAGTGCTGTGTTGGTCAGCAGGACTGCAGAGAAAACACAGCAGGTGGCAGATGGCCCTCTGTGAACATCCGTTCCCGTGAGTGATGCCTAGCCCTGCTGCAGCTAGCTCCTCTCGCCCCCGGAGTGGGGGCAGTGGAGCCTGAGCTGAGGAGGAGCAATGAGGTGTGCTGGCTTGCCCGGAAGGTGAGAGCCTTTCTCTCTGGCTGTGGTGAAGACTGGGGGCTTCTGGCTAAGGGTGAGATAGGCTTCCATTAAAAAAAAAATCCTTGTTTTATTTAGCTGATCCTTGAGAGCAAGCATGGAGAAGTGGAATAGGGTGTATATTTCAGTCAGCTTGGGTTGCTGTAACAGGATATCATAGGCTTTCACAACCAACATTTATTTCTCGCAGTTCTGTAGGCTGGAAGTACAGTGTATAAAATCAGGGTGCCAGCATAGTCAGGTTCTAGTAAGGGCCCTTTTCCTGATTAGATGGCTGCCTTCTCACTGCGCTCACATAGTGGAGAGACATCTCATGTCTCTTTCTCTTTATATAACGGCACTACTCTTCTCTTGGAGACGTCACCCTCATGACCTCATGTAATATCTCAAAGGCCCCACCTTCAAATACCATCGTATTGGGAATTAGAGTTTTAATGTATGACTTTGGGAAGAATGATCATTTAGTTCACAGAGGTACACATCCATCAGTGTACCCATGCCATGAACATATTTCTGCAGAATTCACCAGACACATTTATAGTCACTACAGAGCCTAACTCAGGATGCTGAAAGACAGTGGGCTTAAACGTTGCCCCCATTCAGACTTTCATGTTTCATAAAGTCATGAAGCTGTTAGACAAAATGTGAAAATACGCATTCTATATAAAGTGTCATTTAGTATACCCAATTAAATGAGTAAAAATTTTTCAATTTACAATATCTATATTGTACAACATGAGGAATATAGCCAATATTTTATAATAAGTGGAATATAATCTTTAAAAGTTATAATAACATATAATATTGTGCATCAGTTGTACTTCAATAATTTTTTAAAATTTATAATATCATTTTCCCCCTTCTTTATATATTATGAGCCAAGCACTTGTAATTCAGAGAAACCCCTCCAGACCACAGAACTTTATAGAGGAATATCCTAATATCTTTCCTTTTTTCCCCACTAGTCTGATAAGATGAAAAATAAGGAATAAAAATTTATAAGTATGCCAAAAAAGAAACTAAAGTTTATTTAGAATCAGCTACTCCTAATTCCATTCTATTCTATTGTGTCTAGTCCTGTGATATTTGGTTGATGCAATACTGTACTGAGAAAGCGTATAATTATATAACAAACAAAAACAGTCTTCCTAGGCCTCACAGAAACCCATGCCACTTTCTCTCTGAGCCCAGCCTCAGGCTGTAGCACAACAAGGATGTGGCCCAGGAGTACCGTCTGAGACCTGCCATAGCCTTAACGTGTGACCTCTGCAGATGTCTTAGCTTCTCTGGGGCTCAGTTTTCTTATTCGTCAAATGGAAATGCCTTCTACCCAGGGTTGCCATGAGGAGTAGATGTGTTAGTGCCTTTAAAGTCTAGCTTCTACTTGCTCAGTAACATGCATGCCTTGTTGGTGTGCCTGTATCCTTCTCTTCCTGGAATATTAACCTGAGGAAGGTGAGGTTATTCCCGTGGGTCTAGAACCATTACTCTCTGAGTCAGTGATGCTGGGAAGATATGCTATGGAGTAATCAGCTTTTAGTTACTAAGTTGGTGTGATACTTTCAGAGAATTTTTCACTTGGTCAATGTGAAGTCTTTACTTGAGACTTTTCAGCTTATGTCACTGATGAATAAAAATTCGGACCCATGTATACGGTGGAACTCCCTTGTGAGTAATGTAACCACTAGGTAAATGACCCATTCCAAAGAATGCTTGTATCATTAATGCCTGCTTCCAGGACCCTGACGGAGGTGACCTGAGCTCCAGCCACTGGAATCTCAACCCCTTTTTGAGACGAGCCATAAACCCAGCCTTTGGGTTTATGGGCATAATCCAATCAGAAAGTGCCAAGATTTTTGTTTTATCTTAGAAATTTATCAAAAATTTAAAATCTAACTTAAACTGTTTCTACATTTGTTGAAAGAAATAAATGTCCCCCAAATCTTTGCAAGATTGAGATTCCAGAAACAGGTCTAGTTATGTGTACCAATCCCAGCACAGCTGATGGGGTTTGTCTTTGAGAGAAAGCCCACACCTCACTGCCCATCACTTCTGTGGGTCCCCTTTAGATGCTTGGGGCTGATTCTTAGGTTATCTCTCAGTAACTCTAGAATTTACTCCACATAAGTTGTTATATTTCTGAGATTGGGTATTTATCCTTAAAAGTCATAAATTCAATTTAGACATTTCATTAAATTGGCATGTGTAAAACTGAAGTGTGGGTGGGACTTTTTTCTTCCTAGACTAGAAGACTTAGAAAAAAATATAAAAACAATTTTGTCTTTCTAATGCAGGTGTAGTAAATGAATTCTGTATGGCAAAAGCATCAGACAGAATGGAAACATTTATCATTTCTATGTTAATTCAGATTAAGACACAAAGTCAAAGACAAGCCCTTTGTTTCTTACATAGGGATAGTACTTGATGTTTGTATACATGATCCCTTGAAACATAATTTCTACAGGCAATTCCCTCTTCTTACATAAGCTAATGGTGCTGTATCTCTAATGAGGTAAGAGCTCCTCCTGGGATTATGTGAAAAATACAGTGCCAGTCACATAATACCATGGTGGTTCTTTGCATTATTATATGACATTTTTCCTTGCATCTCTCACTCTGGGTTTAGATTTGTTGTGAATCACTTTCAACTTCCTCTGAACTATAAAGACATTTCCTTGATCCAGGGTGAGATCCAGGTTGTGTCAAGCATGCAATTTATTAAATTTGCTTCCACTTTAGGACAGATTCCACTGTAAGATTTTATGAAGTACATACCATGCAGACACACTGGTGTGATTCTTCAGGCTGTAGAAGGTGCCCACTGGGAATGAGAGATTGCTGCTCATGCCACACAGGTCAATGCCCACTGCTTAGACTTCAGAAGGGCTCATTCCACAATCACTGCTGGCCCATTCTCTAATCTCCAGCATGGTCACATGTCTCTTGCCTGGTAGTGAGAAGTTGAAACCAAGATAGTCATATTTAAGCTGCAGGTGCCATTGGTGGCACATTCTTGTCTATGAAAACCCTGTAAATACAAGCCTTGTAACTATTTATAATCACTGTATATTTTTTTAGCTTTGCTTTTCTATCAACTATGCTTTATGTTGATCTAGCACTTCTCATATCACCTTTAAAGTTTCAACCCTTTACAGAGTTGACACTATAGGTTGCAAGTCAAACAGTGGTGAAAGAAAAGCTCTGAAACAGGAGGATCCGAGACCCAAATCACTCAGTGAGTCTATGCTGATCTGTTATGAATCTAGAATGTCTTTTTACCAGTGGAAGAGCCTCTGATTTCCTTACAGGGGTTGCCTGAACTCTGGTGTTGGCTTCTACTAGGAGACAGCTTGAAATATCCACTCTGTCCTCAGAGTGTCCTCAGAGCACTCTGTATGCACTTGCTGTGGTTGTTTCATCAATAGCTCTTACGAGTCCATGGTTGTACAACCCCTTCTGCATTGATGCTGGACTTGATTGTGTGGTCACTTTGTATGGAACCAAACTTAAGTCCCCTCACATGCACAGTTTAGCCATCTATTGACACCGAATCATGGTGAAGAAAGTGTAACATTTTAATGAAAGACACCAGACAAGGAATCCAGGGCAGCTAATGCTGAAAAAACCCTGAACTCTCTCCAGTTGTTTTCTGAGAACAATTTTTATTGTCAGAATTTGTGAAGAGGTGTGCGGGGTATGGTTTCCCAGGTGGCATTAGTGATAAAGAACCCTCCTGCCAATGCAGGAGATATAAGAGATTTGGTCTTGATCCCTGGGTAGGGAAGATCCCCTGGAGAAGGGCATGGAAACCCATTCCAGTATTCTTGCCTGGAGAATCCTATGACCAGAAAGAGTCAGACACGACTGAAGCAACTTAGCACATCTGTGCGCACAGTATGTTACTTTCCTCTGGCTGGTTGTGGAGGAGGTAACAGCAATATCAGCCTTCTGGTTCCAACGAGTCAGGAGTCTATGTGCTTAGCTCAGCCTGAAGTTACCATCTTCTGCTTGGTGATGTCCCTAGTTCCTGCAGAGTAATTGAAAGATTTGTATCGGCTTGATATGTATACCCCTTGAGGGGTAACCGGGACACTGCCAGATGATGAACTGTTGTTTCCTGACTTCCTTTCCTTCCTCTCTGCGTTCCCTCACTCTTCTAATTAGTGACTGTTTGAATCTACCCTTTGGAACTCCGGGAAGGTCTAGGAAGCTGAAACCTTTCTCCTACAAAAAAGAAATGGGGGTTATGGAAGGGCTTTGGTATCAGGAAGATTCTGATGGGTTTCAACTTTGATCACTGGATCCTAAGCAAATCTGACATGGGCAGATCCTTGATATCTGCTGTGTGTGAAACACTGCCACTGTGCTAATAATCTCATCTAAACTTCTTGAGACTTAAGACTGCACAGAGGAAATTGTCCAGCTCCCTCAGCCTGCAGCCCAGCTCAAGAAAGTGAGCTCACAGAAGAGCAACAGGACCTATTCTCTTTCAACCCATGGAATCAATAAAACTAGTACCTAGTTGTTTCTGTAAGCCTAAATTTCGAGGTGTTTTATTACACAGTAGATGTTTGACACACTTTTGGAAAGCATATTCCACTGTCCATTCAACAGAGAGACAATATTTATGCTTCAGAGTTAGAAAACATTTTATATCAGTTCTTAATTCAACTAATGAAGTTTTTCTCTACAATTATTAGTGTAACTCTAATGAAGCTATTTTTATAAACTCTGAATTATATTTAACGTAAACTTTACAACTGTAATGAAAGTTCATAGATTGGTTGCACTTTTATATAAGTGGGTTATATTTACTTTTTAATATGCAAAATTTCATTATCTAAAAATGATTTGTGTTTTCCATTCCAATACTAATACTTCATAGTTTTCTTTCTTGCTCTGGCCAAGGCATCTGGTACAATTCTTAGGGTTATTGTTAGTAGACATTGCTATCTTTTCTCTCTTCAAAAAGAAAGCTTTCATTATTTCATCATTCATTATGATTTCTGCTACAGTTTTTTTTTTCAATTACTTGTTTCTAAAAAGATTCCTTATATTCTTTGTTAAGAACTTTTGTTATGAATTTTTCCTATCAATTGCTATCACCTTACTATTACTTTCTTCTAATTTTCTAATACGATATAAATGGAAGCATAAAGCTCAGGCTTCATGGGTACAAACGGTATTAATAAAAATTGATTTACTTCTATGCATGTATAAATGGCAAAGGGAATTATATACAAGATACCATTTGAAAGTGCAGAAGGACTGCATTGTATAATTCTCTATGTTAGTGTCTGTCGTGTCTTCTTTAGAGTTGCTCAAAGGTTGCTAATATGCTTCTGATACACAGTTAAATGATATCTTATATATATAATTTCCTTTGCCATTTCTTACATGCATATAGAAATAAATTAGTTTTGCATTAACATCATTTGTACGCATGTCAAGTAGACACTGACTCCAAATCTTACATGGATTCAGTGTAACAATTTTGTGGAATTATTCTGCTAAAGACCAAAAATAGTCAAAACTCTGATGAAGAAAATAAAAATCACTGCATGCCCTTGGTCTGATATTTATCAAGACTTGTTATCAAGCTTTAGTAATTATGGTATATAAAATTGGTGTGGAAATACACAGGGAAATCAAAGGAACAGAAACAGACCTATGTATAGATACTTGCATATATGATCTTAGAAATACATCAAAGGTAGGATTTTAGATTCATGGTTTAGCAGACTTTTGGAGCTGGTTTTTGGGCATGAGTTAATCATCTCCTCAGGTTGCCAGCCTTCTGAATAAAGCAACTACCCCATTTCTATCAGCACTTATCTCTGGAGTATTAGCTTTTGAATCGTGAACAGCTAAATCAGAGTTTGGTTAGCAATCAGGCACTTATTCAAGTCTTTTCAGTAATAACAACAAAAACTTTATTCATATTTTATTCAGGATGAAACCAAGCAGGACCCTGTGGGGTTGCTTGGCATGAAAGCCTTTCCATGACCCCCATTTCTGTCATAGGAAATAGACTTCAATTTTCATGACCTTCTCTGAGTTCTAAAGGGCAGATTCAAACAGTTGGTGCTGAGAGATAGGAGGGCATGCAGAGACAAGTGAGGATCAGCCAAGAAATAATAGTGCAGTCTTGGGTCAGGGTCCTGATTCTGCCTCAAGGGAGCATTGTTCAGTCCTGTCTGACTCTGCGACCCCATAGACTGCAGCATGCTAGGCTTCTCTGTCCTTCACTGTCTCCTGGAGCTTGCTCAAACTCATGTCCATTGAGTCAGTGATGCCATCCAACCATCTCATCCTCTGTCATCCCCTTCTCCTTCTGTCCTCAATCTTTCCCAGCATCAGGGTCTTTTCTAATGTAATGAATCAACTTTTTGCATCAGGTGTCCAAAGTATTGGAGCTTCAGCATCAGTCCTTCCAATACATATTCAGGACTGATTTCCTTTAGGATGGACTGGTTTGATCTCCTTTCAGTCCAAGGGATTCTCAAGAGTCTTCTCCAATGCTACAGTTCAAAAGCATCAGTTCTTCAGTGCTCAGCCTTCTTTATGGTCCAACTCTCACATCCATACATGACTACTAGAAAAACCATAGCTTTGAGAAGACGGACCTTTGTTGGCAAAGTAGTGTCTCTGCTTTTCAATATGCCCTCTAGGGTTGTCATAGCTTTTCTTCCAAGGAGCAAGTGTCTTTTAATTTCATGGCTGCAGTCACCATCTGGAGTGATTTTGGAGCCCAAGAAAATAAAGTTTGTCACTGTTTACACAGTTTCTTCATCTATTCACCATGAAGTGATGGGACCAGGTGCTGTGATCCTAGTTTTTCAAATGTTGAGATTTATCCCTCAAGGAATACACACAGCAATATCTTTAAGCTCTTTACAAAACTAAAGTCCCAAATGAATGGAGGACATTAGCATATTTTATTTCAGATTAAAGGAACCAGAGAAACTTGAGAAACTTAAGTAACTATCTGAGGCCATATTAAAGGAACCACAGAAACTCATCAGATTACCTGAGACTAGATGAAAGAAGTACAGGCTTTGCATATGCCATGATCCTGATCATCAACCCCACCCTTGAAAGCTTCTCACCAAGTCCTGGGACACATACTTTTGACAGACCTGTTGTATCTCCCTTTGTCTGCCAAAGCAGCAGAGCTATTCTTTTATTTTTCATCCAGAACTCTCTCTGAAATTTGATTCAACAGCAGTGCACAGAGGCAAGTTTTCAGCACCAAACACTGTTGCAAATAGGGGAGAGAGACTGGACTTAAATTCCAGTACAATGTGAATTTATAGATAGTGGGGAGAGTAACAAGGTCAGTGTTTGGAAACTTACTAAGAGAAATTGGTTAGATATCAAGGGTGGAGGGATCCTTGCTGATGGCAAGTCAGGAGGTCTACGTCAGACATGGGGATGAGGATCTTGAACAGATATTAAGATAGGTAGTGTACAGAAGTGGGGTCGATTATTGAATAACTGATGTAGAATTCTTGCTAGTGGAGACTGGGATTCAGAGTGTTACCAAGAGTATAAGCTCACTCTGCTCACTGAATGATAGGCTGATAAATCCAGTAGATGAGGTGTTGAGGCAAGGAATATGACATTATTTGGAGAGCTGACTGATCAAAAAGATGGCAGACTCTCATCTCAAAATAACCATCTTGTTGGAGCCGGATGTCAGGTTCTTTTAGTGATCAGATTGGGGGAGTTGAGGAAACAAAAAGACCATTTAATTCTTGCAAATATCTCCTAGAATGGCAAGCCTCAGGCAGGCAGATGTGCTAGTTTCACTTCCTCACAGTCATTTCACAGTTGGTGTGAAATGGAATATCTTGATTCCCGTGTCCCCAAATGTGAATTTCTGAGCCATGCTGGCAAGCAGCAGACAATACCATTTCCCACACAAGGAACTCGAGAATGCTACAGTCCTTCACAGCTGTGCAGGGTCAAGTTATCACCTTGTGAGCTAAACAAAGGCACTTTAAGGATCAGGCAGAGGGGAGCAGGGTTCCCTGAGGCAGACTATTATGTATGCTATAATAACAAAAGAAGCAAAAAACAGGGTTTAACAGTCACAGAAACAGATCCGATATGGGATCAAAATTAATTCTACTTGGTTACAAGAAGAGCCTGGCTAAAGTTGGTTGAGGAGGGACTCTTTGTCACTTGTACTAACCTAAGGTGTCATAGGTTTGTGATGTTTTCACCAAAGAGTCTATAAACATTTTGAAGGATCGTACTACAGGTTTCCCTAGGGCTTCTCAGGTGGAACTATTGGTAAAGAACTCTCCTTCCAATGCAGGAGACATAAGAAATGCATGTTTGATCCTTGGGTCAGGAAGAAGCCCTGGAGAAGGGCATGGCAACCCACTCCAGTATTCTTGCCTGGAAAATCCCATGGATGGAGGAACCTGGTAGCCTACAGTCCATGGGGTTGCAAAGAGTCAGACAGGACAGCGTGACTTCACTTTCACTTTCACTTTCCCAGTTACTGTGTATGTGACTTTCAGAATTGCTGCAGTTGACCAAATCCTCCCCAAGGCAAAGCACATTTGAAAGGTGATCCCATTTTATGTGTATTTCAGGATGTTCATTAAGACCAGTAGGGAGCACTGGAAACTGAGCACGATCCTGTGGGACCCTCCAGGTATAAGTCTTTTCCATTTCCCCAATTTCTTGTTATAGGAAATAGGCTTCATTCATCTTCCTTGAACTTCCCTCAGTTCCAAAGTGCAGATTCAAACAGCTTCTCATCAGGGAAAGGAAGGGATCTGGAAATAAGGGAGGAACAGGAGAAGGCAATGGCAACCCACTCCAGTGCTCTTGCCTGGGAAATCCCATGGACAGAGGAGCCTGGTGGGCTGCAGTCCACGGGGTCTGGAAGAGTCGGACATGACTGAGCGACTTCACTTTCACTTTTCACTTTCACGCATTGGAGAAGGAAATGGCAACCCACTCCAGTGTTCTTGCCTGGAGAATCCCAGGGATGGCGAAGCCTGGTGGGCTGCCATCTATGGGGTCGCACAGAGTCGGATACGACTGAAGTGACTTAGCAGCAGAAGCAGCAGTCAAGAAACAGTGCAGCCTTGAGATAGGGTTCCCCTTTAAGAAACATACATAACTGTATCTCTGAGTTCTTCTGAAGGGACTAAGGGCCTCACCCAGGTGAAGGTGGTAACTTCAGGCTGAGCATAAGTTTGCTGGAGCACTGCCCTGTTACCTTACCACTAACCAAAAAGTGCATACCCTGCAGCCCTCATCCCAGATTTTTCTGTAAAAACTTTTCCCTCAAAGCCGTCAGAGAGTTTGGTGTCATTGAGCACAGGCTATCCATCCTCCCTGCTGGCCCTACAATAAACATTTCTCTGCTCCAAACTCCAATACTGAGGGTTGTTTGGCCTCACTGTGCCTTGGGCACATGAACTTGCATTTGGTAACACACTCACATTCTGTACATGTCCTCTCCATTCTTCTGAACACAAGGTTTTCCATAGGGACATTCTCAGGCTTGCTAAGAGTGCAGGCACCTCTTCAACTGTTTAGCAAAGACTAGATTTATTTAAAAATCAGTTACTGTGCCCTCTCTACCTGGGCTTTTTCAGAGTGCCTGGCTCTGACTTTTGGCAAATTAGTCCTATTACAGGCAAATGGTTGATAAGAGGCAAGGATGTGAAAGGCCATTGTGAAGAGAAGATATTTAAGAGGAGGCTGCATTCAGGGGCTGAATGTTTGTATTATAATGGGTCTGAAATCCACCTGGCACCAGCTTATTTCCTTGGCTACAGTTCAATCTTAAAACAAAAATGCTAGGATTTAATGTTTTGGATTGTTGAAATTTATACCTTGAAATTTTATGTTATTTTGTATTTTTTACTAAAACAATTCAAAAAACTGAATTCTTTTACAACCAGGTACCATTCTACTTTAGTGTCCAGTCAACCCTCCAGTGTTTATCACTGTTCTGTTATTTCTACATGCTCTGCATTTGGAATGGTCTCCCTGTGAAGTGATCAGAGTCACACCATATTAAACTAAAAGTTTTTATACAATCATTGAGTCCCAGTGACTGTAACCATATATTTCTGTTGGAGAAAATCAGCCAGGCCTTTGAAGTGTTCTAACTCTGATATCCATTAAGAAATGGATAGAATCCTCTCCCCCTACTTCATTATGTAATCATAAAATTTATAAAACAAGATAGTTTTAAATCAAATAGCTATTTCAGAATTTCCTAAAAAAAAAACAACAAGTCACTGATTCTGTAACTCACTGCTTCTGGAGTCTGCTGGGACCCTCAGAGACTGTTGCTTAATCCCCACCCTGTTTTGTCCCAATCCGGGGTGCACTGTGCACTGATCTATCCTACACCTCTTCCCTTAAAGTCATTGCTACCAGAGGAGAATGAAAGAAGATCCTCTTTGCAAAGAGAACCTGTTCTTGTTACCAAATGCCAGTTCATATGCCCAACACACAGAGAGGCCAAACAAACTGAAATGGTGATGTTTTGAGTTGGAGAAAGAGTTATTGAAGGGCCAAGCAAGCAGAGTGGGTGGCTTAGTTCAAAGATCCCAAACTCTCTCATGGCTTTTTTTGGGGAAAAAAAAAATGTTTATAAGCATAATTTGAGGTGAATGCTGTAGGGTGAATGACTTTCTTCCAGTTGGTTGGTGGTGAAGTAATGGAGTGGTACTCCAGGAATCTTGCCCAGCCTAAAGTTACCATCCTTCACCTAGATGGGGGCTTTAGTGCTGGGGCCCAGCCCCGGTGGATCCAGGGAATTCGAAGGGTGGACAGAGTCGGCAAAGAGAGATTTATTTAATTAGAAATATAAGATTAGATTAGGAAAGAATAGTGTAGTAGGAAAATTAGTGGAGAAAAGAGGCTGAATAAGTTGGTTTACATGGAGAACTAATAAAACCTCCAGACAAGAGGTTTGCATCATCTATGTTAGGCCACTGGTGCCTGTTTGAATAGTGGAGGGTGCCCCGCCTTGGGCTCCCTTTCTTGTGGGTCTTAGAAGCCAGGGCAAGTAAGTAGACATGGCGAGCCTCCACGCCCCAGATGGGAATTCAGCCAGAAAATAAAGAAGACAGGGGAGACCAAGCTGCTTCAGTGAGCGAGGCCCCAATAACTTTATTTTTTTAAAGGACTTTATACCTTTCCCACAAAGGATGTTGTGTACATTATCTTCTGGCCTTGGAGGCCTGTGAAACATTTTAAGACCCTCTTTTGATAAAGGCTGCTCAACCAGAAAACTTATTTTCCCTTGAAGTGTTTTTTCTTTATATTTCAAATCTATGTCAGCCTCAGAAAGTATCAAACAAAGTTACATTTTCATGAAGCAAATGTGCAGTAAGTTACAACAAAGAAAGAACCAGTTAGCTCAAAAGTCTGATGTGGTCAGTTTCAAGGCTACACTTGCTTTTTCTTACATTCTAACTATATTAATGAATGTGCTCCCAGGTGCACAGTGGATGAGATATGGGAACTTAGCAACAAGCATTGGCTCAACAGTGAAATCTTACAACAGCGCTACTCTAATAACTTTCAACTCTTTGAAAGGCTTTATGTTTTAGGCTTCCCATGCCTCTCACAGTTGGGGGCGGGGGGGAGCTGTAAACAATCACATGCATAGTTGTAAAAGTCCAGGTAAGGCAAGTTAGAGAGCCACCAGAGGGGTTTTTGGATTGAAACACTCTTATTATATGCAGGAGCCTGTTAACTGGAGCTCTAAGTTAATTTTTCCAGAGAGTGTCAGAAGAGTGGAAAAGCACAGTACAATAAAATCAGGCTGACTCTGGTTTTGGGGGGTAGATGTTCAGGAAAACTCATGGGGAACCCCTGAAGCCAGATCATGCCTTTGCGTTTTGTCAGGCTTCCTTCCTCATGACCTTTGGCATGGGCGGGATTCCTTATGCTGGCTCCCAGCACTTTAGTTCTTACAAAAGAACTCAAAAGTTCTCTTAAGGAAGAACCAGGACCCTGCCCCATGGCTGAATTACAGTTTCTTGACTGCTCCTCCCTTATCTTTGCATCCTCTCCCTTCCCTCATTAGCAACTATTTGAACCTTCCCTTTGGAAATCTGGGAAGATCAAGGAGGCTGAAGAAGCCTATTTCCTACAAACAAGAAACAAGGGGCAAGGAAAGGATTTGTACCTGACAGGGCTCCTCAGAGTTTTGCTGTATCATGCTTATTGATTTTTCCTATCATGTCTTCCTATTAAAATTATAAACCCAATGGGAGCTGACATTTGATCAAATATTTGTGTTATCTAACAGATTTTAGCACAACTAGCTTCTAAGCATACAAAAGCTACTTGAAAAATGCATATTAAGATGATTGCTGAATTAAGTGATTTCTCTAGGCTATTGAAAAAAGTTAGAAATTAACATAATTCATGAAAGTTAATGATACACTCCGGTGAAACTGAATCTATGGAACTAATGGGAAGTATGCTCTGAAAGAGATGGGAATACCAGACCACCTGACCTGCCTCTTGAGAAACTTGTATGCAGGTCAGGAAGCAACAGTTAGAACTGGACATGGAACAGACTGGTTTCAAATAGGAAAAGGAATCCGTTAAGGCTATATATTGTCACCCTGCTTATTTAACTTATATGCAGAGTAAATAATGGGAAACGCTGGGCTGGAAGAAGCACAAGCTGGAATTAAGATTGCTGGGAGAAATATCAATAACCTCAGATATGCAGATGACACCACCTTAATGGCAGAAAGTGAAGAGGAACTCAAAAGCCTCTTGATGAAAGTGAAAAAGGAGAGTGAAAAAGTTGGCTTAAAGCTCAACATTCAGAAAACGAAGATCATGGCATCCGGTCGCATCATTTCATGGGAAATAGATGGGGAAACAGTGGAAACAGTGTCAGACTTTATTTTTGGGGGCTCCAAAATCACTGCAGATGGTGATTGCAGCCATGAAATTAAAAGACGCTTACTCCTTGGAAGAAAAGTTATGACCAACCTAGATAGAATATTCAAAAGCAGTCATTTTGCCAACAAAGTCCGTCTAGTCAAGCCTATGGTTTTTCCAGTGGTCATGTATGGATGTGAGAGTTGGACTGTGAAGAAAGCTGAGTGCCGAAGAATTGATGCTTTTGAACTGTGGTGTTGGAGAAGACTCTTGAGAGTCCCTTGGACTGCAAAGAGATCCAACCAGTCCATCCTGAAGATCAGTCCTGGGTGTTCATTGGAAGGACTGATGCTCAAGCTGAAACTCCTATTTGTATTCTTGCCACCTCTTCTTAATATCTTCTGCTTCTGTTAGGTCCAGACCATTTCTGTCCTTTATCGAGCCCATCCTTGCATGAAATGTTCCCTTGGTATCTCTAATTTTCTTGAAGAGATCTCTAGTCTTTCCCATTCTGTTCTTTTCCTCTATTTCTTTGCATTGATCGCTGAAGAAGGCTTTCTTATCTCTTCTTGCTATTCTTTGGAACTCTGCATTCAGATGCTTATATCTTTCCTTTTCTCCTTAGCTTTTCACCTCTCTTCTTTTCACAGCTATTTGTAAGGCCTCCCCAGACAGCCATTTTGCTTTTTTGCATTTGTTTTCCATGGGGATGGTCTTGATCCTTGTCTCCTGTACAATGTCATGAACCTCATTCCATAGTTCATCAGGCACTCTATCTATCAGATCTAGGCCCTTATTCTCACTGAATGGGAAGTATATAGTGGCAGTGAAGAGGAAAAATTATAATTTTACATAACCTCCTGCTCATTCTGCCTCTGTAACTCAGCTTGCTCCTTGGAAAGTCTGGATCACATAGGTCATGTAGTCTCGGAAAGTGGGGACTTTCCCACTTTCTAGGAACTGGGGCTTATCTCACTCACCCTTGCCTGCTCTTTGCAATTACCCAGCCCCTGCTAAACTGCTTAATCATGCCTGTCTGTGTAAAGGTCAGGCATCCCCCTCCCTGTCCTGACTGCTGTTTCCATGCTCATGAAACCCTGTAGTTTAAACAAACATATTAGCGGCTAGTGTTGTCCGCTATAATCTGTCTATAAAAGCTCTGTAACCCCTTTGTTTGGGGATCTGAATTGGAGTGGTAACTCCTCTGGGCCCGCCGGCGTAATAAACCTGAGTTCTCCAACTCTCCAAATGTGGTGCTTGGTTTCTCGATTACTGGTTTCTGCAATAGCAGGACCAGTGCTAGCAACTAACTTTCTAATCACAGAGCTGAGTGTCAAGAGGCAGCTTTCGGATGAATACCACCCTTTCCCTGTGCTGAATCATGATGATTTGATCACCTGAAGAGTGGCATTGTAGCTTGCTTTATGAAGATCCTGGTGAATGAGAAAGGGGAGTCTATAAGCCAGAAAGAGGGTTCTCACCAAAACCTGACCAGCCTGGCATCTGATCTCAGACCTCCAGCCTCCAGAACTGGAAAAATAAATGTCAGTTGTTTGCAAGCCACCCAGCCTCTGATATTTTGTTATAGCAGCCTGAATGGAAAGATGCCATGGCCCATTCAAGTAAATTTTCAACCAACTATGTAGATTCTTCATCTGTAAAATGAAGATATTGCAGCAAATTTAAAGGGTCTATGTGAGGTCTAGGTGAATTATGTGAGTCTGTGTGTGTTTAATTTTATTTCCACTTGTTGTGTATATTCTGTGAACACTGGGACCTTGTAATTACATCTGGAGGGAGAGGGAGGGGGAGAAGTGTTAACTCAGACACTGTATCAATTCTACACTTGTTCCTGCACTGGACATAATATGGTAGAATCATCCTGGGACTCCACAGCCCAGTTATGGTGGGTTTACCACTTCTTTTTTTTTCTTTTTTTTTTTGGTTCCTAATTATTATTTTTGTGATTAATGAGACTGTGGGAATCTCAGAATGTATGCTTCATGAAAAAGCAGTAGCCAAAGTTACATTTCTTTAATGTGTTTGAATTAGTGAAATTTGAGAGAGACAGTGTTCTGTGGCGTTGGTTTTCAAGACGCCCACTGGCAGGGAGAGTGAAGCTTCTGCCTGTTTGCCATTCCCCCACCCCGTCTTCCCCCTTAGTGCTGCCTGAGGGTTCTTGCAGGAGCAGATTTCATCAATCTCATGTACACTGGGTGACAGCATGGGAAGATATGAAAGACATCATGACATTATGGAGATCTGGATGAGAATTTTTTTAAATTATTTTGCTTCCCATAAGGACAAGTAAAATCCTCTAGCATTAAGATGTGATCAACAAATATGGATTTAATTCATTTGAGGTTTGAAAGAACAGACAGCATCACATCTGTACTATTAAAACTAACCTAGAGGGTATCCTGCCTGCAATGTGGGAAAACTGGGTTTGATCCTTGGGTTGGGAAGATCCCCTGGAGAAGGCTACCCATTCCAGTATTCTTGCCTGGAGCATCCTATGGACAGAGGAGCCTGGCAGGCTACAGTTCATAGGGTCGCAGAGTTGGACACAACTGAGTGACTTTCACAGAGTGATTAGAATCACTTCAAATGCTTCCAAATCTGTCATGATTGTTAGAATCCCAGTAGTCAAACAACCAAAATGAAACTTCAGAATTTTACAATAATATTTGTTAGGTATTGATTATTTCAAAAGCAGCAAAAGCTTTTAGAAATAAAATTAAAGTTTATGATTGCTTTCTCATTTTCTAGACTTGTATATCTAAACATTTATATAGTTTTAAATAAAAGTATGTGCTTGAATTTTATATGCTAATTTAAAATATTTATTTAAACTTGAAACACTTGTGTAATCAATAAATACATATTAAAAGTTTATAAGATTGTTCAGAAATCATGTGTCTTATCAATGAAAAATTTGCCTAGGTTGAACAATCTCCCTAGCTGATAAATATATTGATTGTCTCCTATCAGTTCAGTTCAGTTGCTCAGTCGTGTCCGACTCTTTGCGACCCCATGAATCGCAGCACGCCAGGCTTCCCTGTTCATCACCATCTCTCGGAGTTCACTCAGACTCACGTCCATCGAGTCCGTGATGCCATCCAGCCATCTCATCCTCGGTCGTCCCCTTCTTCTCCTGCCCCCTGTCGGACACGACTGAAGCGACTTAGCAGCAGCAGCAGCAGTAAGTGGATACTTAACATTTAGGTTCTTTTCATGTAAATAGTGCTGCAATGACTATGGGGGTGGTCCATGTGTCATTTTGAATTATGGTTTTATCAAGGTATATGCCTAGTAGTGGGATTGCTAGGTCATATGGTGCTTTTATTTCTAGTTAATTGGTGGCTCAGCAGTAAGAATCTGCCTGCAATGCAGGTGACATGGATTCGACCCCTGGATTAGGAAGATCCCCTGAAGGAGGAAGTGGCAACACACTCCAGATTCTTGCTTGGAAAATTACATGTACAGAGAAGCCTGACAGGCTACAGTCTGTGGGATCAAAAGAGTTGAACATGACTGAGCTCTCACTCACTTACTTAAGGAGTCTTCATGCTGTTCTTCAGAGTGGTTGAATCAATTTACATTCCCACGAAGAGTGCCAAAGAGTTCTCTTTTCTCTACATCCCCTCCAGAACTTATTGTTTGTAAATTTTCTTTTGATGATGGCTATTCCGACCAGTGTGATGTGATTGATACCTTAATTTGGTTTTACTCGTATTTTTTTAAATAATGAGCATTGTAAGCATTTTTTCACGTGTTCGTTGGCCATCTGTATGTCTTCCTTGGAGAACTGGCCGTTTAGATTTTCCCTTCATTTTTTGAGGGCTGTTTATTTGATATTGAGCTGCACGAGCTGCTTGTATATTTTCGAGATTAACCCTTTGTCCGTTCCTTCCTTTGCAAATATTTCCTTCGATTCTGAGGGTTACATTTTGTCTTATGTTTTGCTTTATTGTGCAAAACTTTTAAGTTTAATTAGGTCCCATTTGTTAATTTTTGTTTTTATTTTCATTACTCTAGCAGGTGGATCCAAAAGGATCTTGATGCTATTTATGTCAAATAGTGTTCTGCCAATGTTTTCTTCTAAGAATTTTATACTTGGTTTTTAATCAATTTTGAGTTTATTTTTGTGTACATTGTTAGCAAGTATTTTAATTTCATTCTTTAATGTGTGACTGTCCAGTTTTCCCAGCACCACCTATTGAAGAGGCTATCTTTTCTGCATTGTATATTCCTGCTCCCTTTGTTAAAAATAAGGTGATCATAGGTGTGTGGCTTTATTTCTGGACTTTCTGTCTTATCCCATTGATCTATATTTCAGTTTTTGTGCCAGTATCATACTGTCTTGATAACTGTAGTGTTGTAATATAGTCTGAAGTCAGAGAGCTTGATTCCTTCAGCTCCATTTTTCCTGACTCAGGATTGTTTTGGCTATACAGAGTCTTTTGTAATTCCACACAAATTAAAAATTTTTTGTTCTAGTTATATGAAAAATGACACTGGTAATTTGATGGGGATTGCATTGAATCTGTAGATTGCTTTTGATGGTATAGTCATTTTCACAATATTAATTCTTCCAGTCCAGGAACATTGTAATATCTGTTTGTGTCATCTTTGATTTCATTCTTCAGTGTCTTATACTTATCTGTGTATAAGACACTAGTGTCTGGAGACACTAGTCTCCATTGCAGGTTTAGTCCTAGATATCTTATTCTTTTGTTGCAGTGGTGAATGGGATTGTTTCCTTAATTTTTCCTGATTTTCCACTTGTAGTGTGTAGGAATGCCAGGAATTTCTTTTTTAAAAACTTCATATTCATTTGTAGGTTCAGTGTAATCCCAATCAAAATATATTTTGCATTATTGAAAGAAAGTTGTAGACAGGATGCTCCATTAACACAAAATGTTTTTTCTAAATATACATGTTTTATTGAACTATAGTTGACTTAAAATGTTTCAGGCACACAGCAAGCTGTTTCAGTTATATATATACACATATATTATTTTCAAAATTATTTTCCATTATAGATTATTATAAGATATTCCCTGTACTGTGCTGTAAATTTTTGTTGCTTGTTGCATATCTAATTTTTTTAAATTAGAAGTCTAGCATTCTATCCATACTAGATCAAGCAAGTGGAATAAAAATGCCATAAATGTTTTAGTTAGGCAAAAATTCATAAGTTTTCTAATATATATATATATATAATACATACTATTTATATATATACATAGAAAAGCTTTTCTATGCTTGATAAAGGCTTAAGAAAGAACATCAAAAAGAAGGAAGGAAAAAGAAGAGATGGAGAAATTGGAAAACCAACAAGTTGAAATGGGAGCACTGAATATGAAATAGAAAAAGTGAAGCAAACTAGGTAAAAGTAAAGCATCATCATGTAGCCCAGATGTTTTTAAACATGGTAGCTCATTGGAAACATGTCTGGAGCTTTAGAGAAAAAAAGCAATACCTTGGCATTTGTATTTTTCAATGTTATTCTGATATGCATCTGGATTTTAGAAATTGATTACAGAATTTTCTATATAGTTTTGGTGATAAGAGAATTTTATTATTTTTCTTTTGGCCAATCATGATACAATGGTACTAAGTGAGTAATAGCTACATAATCACAATAGTAAAAGATATTTATCAGTTTTTACAATCAATAACCACACAAAAACTAAAAGATAATTACCATTGTAAGCCATGATCAATCTAAAATATAAAATAATTGCATAAGCCGGGTGATGTGGTAAGTGGAATTGCATACTTGCAGAAGTTTTCATCTGCCTAGCCAGTCTATTTCTTTTGGTTGGCGCATTTAACCCATTCACATTAAGGTAATTATTGCTAAAGCTAAAACTCCAGTACTTTGGCCACCTCATGGGAAGAGTTGACTCATTGGAAAAGACTCTGATGCTGGGAGGGATTGGGGGCAGGAGGAGAAGGGGATGACAGAGGATGAGATGGCTGGATGGCATCACCGACTTGATAGAAGTGAGTATGAGCGAACTGCAGGAGTTGGTAATGGACAGGGAGGCCTGACATGCTGTAATTCATGGGGTCGCAGAGTCAGACATGACTGAGTGACTGAACTGAATTATCAATATGCCTGATCCTATTACCATTTTCTTAATTGTTCAGGGTTTATTTTCTGTAGGTCTTTGCCTTCTCTTGTGTTTCCTGCCTAGGGAAGTTTCTTTAGCCTTTGTTGTAAAGATGGTTTGGTGGTGCTAAATTCTCTCAACTTTTGCTTATCAGGAAAGCTTTTGATTTCTCCATCAAATCTGAATGAGTCTTGTTAGACAGAGTATTCTTGGTTGTAGGTCCTTCCCTTTCATCACTTTAAATATATCATGCCATTCCTGTCCAGCTTCTAGAGTTTCTTTGAGGAGTCAGCTGATAACCTGATGGTAGTTCCCTTTTATGTTATCTGTCATTTTTCCCTTGCTGCTTCTAATGTTTTATCTTTGTCTTTAATTTTTGTCAATTTGATTGCTATGTGTCTTGATGTGTTTCTCCTTGGATTTATCCTGCCTGAAACCCTCTGTGCTTCCTGGACTTGGTTGACTATTCCGTTTCCCGTGTTGGGAAAGTTTTCAGCTCTTATCTCTTCAAATATTTTCTCGGGTCCTTATTGGCTTTGTTCTCCTTCTGGGACCACAATAATGTGAATCTTGATGCAGTTAATATTGTCCCAGAAGTCTCTCAGTCTGGCTTCATTTTTTTTTCTCATTCTTTTTTCTATGTTCTGTGGCAGTGATTTCCACCATTCTGTCCTCCAGGTCATTTATCTATTTCCTGTCATTTATCTATTATTATGCTATTGATTCCTTTTAGTGTCTTTTCATCTCTGTTCTTCTAGGTCTTTGGTAAACATTTCTTGCATCTTCTCCATTGTTTTCCTAAGATCCAGGATCATCTTCACTACCATTATTCTGAATTCTTTTTCTGGAGGGTTAACCTGTCTCCACTTCATTTAGTTGTTTTGCTGGAATTTTATCATGTCCCTCCATCTAGGACATAACTTTCTTCTTTTTCATCCTGATTAACTTTCTGTGATGTGGTTTTGGTTCTAGCCACTGTGGGTTGTGATTCTTCTTGCTTCTTCTGTCTGCCTTCTGAAGGAGAAGGCTGAGGCTTGTTTAATCTTCCTGATGGGAGGGGCTGGCAGTGGAAAAAACTGGGTCTTACTCTGATGGTCAGGATGTTGCTCAGTAAAGTTTTAATCCAATTATTTGCTAATGGGTGGGGTTGTGGTCCCTCCCTGGTAGTTGTTTGTTCTGAGGCGACCCATCCCTGGGGTCTGTGGGTTCTATGGTTGGATTAATGGAGAATTACGAGAGGGCTTGCGCCAAGAGCAACATTCCTGGCCTACTGCTGCTAGTCCCCCTGTCCCTGTGGTGAGCCCCTGACAATTCACACCTCCAAAGCAGTCTATCCAACACTAGCAGGTGGTTTTGGTTCAGTCTCCTGTGAGGTCACTACTTCTTTCCTCTGGGTCTTGGTGTTTGTGCTTTGCAAGACTGGAGTCTCTGTTTCCCCCAGGCCTGTGGAAATCCTACAGTAAAATCCTGCTGGTCTTCAAGCTCAGATTCCCTGGGGATTCCTAGTCCCTTTATTGGTTCCCCAGGCTGGGAAGCCTGATGTGGGGTCAGGACCTTCACAGCAGCTGGAGAAATTCTTTGGTATTGTTCTCCAGTTTGTGGGTCATGGACCTAGAGTGTATGGAATTTGATTTTTGCATGATTGTGCCCCTCCTACCATCTCGCTGCAGCTTCCTCTATGTATTTGGATGTGGGGTATCTTTTTTGTGGGTTCCATCATTCTCTTGTGATGGTTGTGCAATTTCTGGATGTGCTTTTGGTGCCTTTGCAGGAGGAGATGAGCACACGTCCTTTTAATCTGCCATCTTGAACCTGAAGCCTGTTTATGTATTTTTATTTTGGGTTGTGTTGCATCTTCATTGCTGTGCAGGATTTTCTCTAGTTGCAGTGAATGGGGGCTATTCTCTAGTTGTGCTGTGCAGGCCTCTTACTGCAGTGATTTCTGTTGAGCAGAGCATGGGCACTAGGGCACATAGGCTTCAGTAGTTGTGACATATGAACTCAGTAGTTGCAATTCCAGTTCCTCGGCTCTAAAGCACAGGCTCAATAGTTGTGGTGCAGGGGCTCAGTTTCTCTGCAACATGTGAGATCTTCCCCCATGTCTCATTCATTGGTAGGTAACTTCCTTATCACTGAGCCATCGGGGAAGCCAAGAAGCCATTAACATAATGAAATATTATTTATAAACATTTTCTTTTAAGGAAACTAATAAGACTTTCTGAACTTTTTATTTTTATGTATTTAAAAAAATTAATTTATTCTAATTGGAGGCTAATTACTTTACAATATTGTAGTGGTTTTTGCCATACATTGACATGAATCAGCCATGAGTGTACATGTGTCCCCCATCCTGAACCCCCCTGCCACCTCCCTTCCCATCCATCCATCAAGGTCATCCCAGTGAACTGGCCCTGAGCACCCTGTCTCATGCACTGAACCTGGACCGGCAATCTATTTCACATATGATAATATACATGTTTCAATGCTATTCTCTCAAATCATCACATCCTTGCCTTCTTCCACAGAGTCCAGAAGTCTGTTCTTTATGTCTCTTTTGCTGTCTCACATATAAGGTCATCGTTACCACCTTTCTAAATTCCATATATATGCATTAATATACTGTATTGGTGTTTTTCTTTCTGACTTACTTCACTCTGTATAAAAGGCTCCAGTTTCATCCATCTCATTAGAACTGATTCAAATGCATTCTTTTTAATAGCTGAGTAATATTCCATTGTGTACATGTACCACAGCTTTCTTATCCATTCATCTGCTTATGGACATCTAGGTTGCTTCCATATCCTAGCTATAGGAAACGGTGATGCAATGAACATTGGGGTACATATGTCTCTTTCAATTCTGGTTTCCTTGGTGTGTATGCCCAGCAGTGGGATTTCTGGGTCATAAGGCAGTTCTATTTCCAGTTTTTTAAGGAATCTCCACAGTGTTCTCCATAGTGGCTGTACTAGTTTGCATCCCCACCAACAGTGTAAGCGGGTTCCCTTTTCTCTGCACCCTCTCCAGCATTTATTGTTTCTGGATTTTTGATAGCAGTTATTCTGACTGGTATGAGACAGTACCTCATTGTGATTTTGATTTGCATTTCTCTGATAATAAGTGATGTTGAGCATCTTTTCATGTGTTTGTTAGCCATCTGTATGTCTTCTTTGGAGAAATGTCTGTTTAGTTCTTTGGCCCATTTTTTGATTGGGTTATACCATACTGTCTTGATGACTGTAGCTTTGTAGTATAGCCTGAAGTCAGGCAGGTTGATTCCTCCAGTTCTATTCTTCTTTCTCAAGATTGCTTTGTCTATTCGAGGTTTTTTGTATTTCCATACAAATTGTGAAATTATTTGTTCTAGTTCTTTGAAAAATACCGTCGATAACTTGATTGCATTGAATGTATAGATTGCATTGAATGTATAGATTGCATTGAATGTATAGATTGCTTTGGGTTGTATACTTATTTTCACTATATTGATTCTTCCAATCCATGTACATGGTATATTTCTCCATCTATTTGTGTCCTGTTTGATTTCTTTCATCAGTGTTTTATAGTTTTCTATATATAGGGCTTTTGTTTCTAAGGGTAGATTTAGTCCTAAGTATTTTTTTTTTTCGTTGCAATGGTTAATGGAATTGTTTCCTTAATTTCTCTTTCTATTTACTCATTGTTAATGTATAGGAATGCAAGGGATTTCTGTGTGTTAGTTTTATATACTGCAACTTTACTATATTCATTGACTTGCTCTAGTAATTTTCTGGTGGTGTCCTTAGGGTTTTCTATGTAGAGGATCATGTCATCTGCAAACAGTGAGAGTTTTACTTCTTTTCCAATCTGGATTCCTTTTATTTCTTTTTCTTCCCTGATTGCTGTTGGTAAAACTTCCAAAACTATATTGAATAATAGTGGTGAGAGTGGGTACTTGTCTTGTTCCTGACTTTAGAGGAAATGCTTTCAAATTTTCACCATTGTGGATAATGTTTGCTGTGGGTTTATCATATATGGCTTTTATTGCTTTGAGGTATGTTCCTTCTACTCCTGTTTTCTGGAGGGTTGTTGTTTTTTTTTTTTTTTCAAATCATAAATGGATGTTGAATTCTGTCACAGGCTTTCTCTGCATCTATTGACACAATCATATGGTTTTTATCTTCTAATTTGTTAATGTGGTGTATCACATTGATTGATTTGTGAATATTGAAGAATCCTTGAATCCCTGGGATAAAGTCCACTTGGTCATGGTATATGATCTTTTTAATATGTTGCTGGATTCCATTTGCTAGAATTTTGTTAAGGATTTTTGCATTTATGTTCATCAGTGATATTGGCCTGTAGTTGGTTTTNTTGCTTTTTCCATGATCCAGTGGATGTTGGCAATTTGACCTCTGGTTCCTTTACCTTTTCTAAAACCAGCTTGAACACGTGGAAGTTCATGGTTCACGTATTGCTGAAGCCTAGCTTGGAGAATTTTGAGCATTACTTTACTAGCGTGTGAGATGAGTGCAATTGTGTGGTAGTTTGAGCATTCTTTGGCATTGCCTTTCTTTGGGATTGGAATGAAAACTGACCTTTTCCAGTCCTGTGGCCACTGCTGAGTTTTCCAAATTTGCTGGCATATTGAGAGCATTACTTTCACAGCATTAGCACTGCTTTTACTGAATCCCAGTTTGGGGTTGTTGTGTTTTCATTTTCATTCATTTCTATGCATATTTTGATTTCTTTTTTGATTTTTCTGTGATTTGTTGGTTATTCAGAATATTGTTGTTTAACCTCCATGTTTGTATTTTTAAGTTTTTTTTTCTTTCTGTAGTTGACATCTAGTCTTACTGCATTGTGATCAGAAAAGATACTTGAAATGATTTCTATTTTTTTGAATTTACCAAGGCTAGATTTATGACCCAGGATGTGATCTGTCCTGGAGAAGGTTCTGTGTGCACTTTAGAAAAAGCTGAAACTCATTGTTTTGGAGTGAAATGTCCTATAGATATCAATTAGACCTAAGTGGTCCATTGTATCATTTACGGTTTGTGTTTCCTTGCTAATTTTCTGTTTGTTTGATCTATCCATAGGTGTGAGTGGGGTATTAAAATTTCCCACCATTTCTGTGTTACTGTTAATTTCTCCTTACATACTTGTTAGCATTTTCTTTACATAATGCAGTGCTCCTATGTTGGGTGCATATATATTTATAATTGTTACATCTTCATGGATTGATCCTTTGCTCATTATGTAGTGTCCTTCTGTGTCTCTTTTCATGGCCTTTATTTCAAAGTCTATTTTATCTGATATGCATATTCCTACTCCTGCTTTCTTTTGGTCTCCATTTGTGGGAAGTATCTTTTTCCAGCCCTTCACTTTTAGTCTGTATGTGTCCCTTATTTTTGAGGTGGGTCTCTTGTAGACACCATATATAGGGATCTTGTTTTTGTATACATTCAGCCAGTCTTTGTCTTTTGGTTGGGACATTCAACCCATTTACATTTAAAGTAGTTATTGATAAGTATGATCCCATTGCCATTTACATTGTTGTTTGGGGTTTGAGTTTATAAACCTTTTCTGTGTTTCCTGTCTAGAGAAGATCCTTCAGCATTTGGTAAACAGCTGGTTTGGTGCTGCTGAATTCTCTGAGCTTTTGCTTGTCTGTAAAGCTTTTGATTTCTCCTTCATATTTGAGTGAGATCCTTGCTGGGTATAGTAATCTCGGTGGTAGGTTTTTCTTTTTCATCGCTTTAAGTATGTCCTGCCATTCCCTTCTGGCCTGAAGAGTTTCTTTTGAAAGATCAACTGTTACCCTGATGGGAATCCCCTTGAATGTTATTTGTTGCTTTTCCCTTGCTGCTTTTAATATTTGCTTTTTGTATTTGATCTTCGTTAATTTGATTAATATGGGTCTTGAAGTGTTCCACCTTGGATTTATCCTGTATGGAACTCTCTGGATTTCTTGGACTTGGATGGCTATTTCCTTCCCCATTTTAGGGAAGCTTTCAACTATTATCTCCTCTAGTATTTTCTCATGGCATTTCTTTTTCTCTTCTTCTTCTGGGAGACCTATAATTTGAATGTTAGGGCATTTAACATTGTCCCAAAGGTCTCTGAGGTTGTCCTCATTCTTTTCATTCTTTTTTCTTTTTTTCTCTCTGCTTCATTTATTTCCACCATTCTATTTTCCACCTCACTTATCCTATCTTCTTCCTCAATTATTCTGCTGTTGGTTCCCTCTAGAGTGCTTTTGATCTCAGTTATTGCATTATTCATTATTGATTGACTCTTTTTTATTTCTTCTAGGCCTTTGTTAAACATTACTGGCATCTTTCAATCCTTGTCTCCAGGATATTTATCTATGACTCCATTTTGTTTTTAAAAATTTGAATCATCTTTACTATCATTGTTCTGAATTCTTTTTCAGGTAGACTCCCTATCTCCTCCTCTTGTTTTTGGTTTGGGGGGCATTTATCATGTTCCTTTACCTGCTGAATATTTCTCTGCCTTTTCATTTTGTTTAGATTGCTGTCTGTGGAGGGCCTTTCTGTATGCTGGAAGTTAATGTTTCCACTTTATTTTGGAGGTTCCTCCTTGTGGGTGTGGTTGGACAAGTGGCTTGTCAAGGTTTCCTGATTAGGGAAGCGTGCATCTGTGTTCGGTGGGTGGAGCTGGAACTTTTCTCTCTGGAGTGCAATGAAGTGTCCAGTAGTGTTTTGAGGTGTCTATGGGTTTGCTGTGACTTTTGGCCACCTGTATTTTAATGCTCAGGGTTACATTCCTGTGTTGTTGGAGAATTCGCTTGGTATGTCTTGCTCTGAAATTTGTTGGCTCTTGGGCAGAGCTTGGTTTCAGTGTAGGTATGGAGGCTTTTGGATGAGCTTTTGTTGATTGATGTTCCCTGGAATCAGGAGTTTTTGGTGTCCTCAAGTTTTGGATTTAAGCCTCCTGCCTCTGGCTTTCAGTCTTATTCTTATAGTAGCCTCCAGACTTCTCCATCCATACAGCACCAATGACAAAACATATTGGTTGATGGTAAAAAGATTCTGCAAAGTGTGGGACGGCCAGAGGTTCACAGAGTTACAAGGAGAAGAGAAGAGGGAGGAGGGAGGTAGAGGTGACCAGGAGAAGAGGGGGAATCTAAGGGGAGAGAGCAATCTAGCCAGTAATCAATTCCTTATGTGCTGTCCACAGTCTGGAACTCTTAGAGAGGTTCACGGAGTTATATAGTGAAGAGAAGAGGGAGAAGGGAGGTAGAGATGACCAAGAGAAGAAGAGGGGGAGTCAAAAGTGGAGAGACCAGTCTAGCCAGTGATCAGTTACCTACGTGTTCTCCACACCCTGGAACACCCACAGAGATTCAAAGAGTTGGGTAGAGAAGAGAATGGGGAGGAAGGAGATAGAGGTGACCTGGGGGAGAAAAAGAAGAGTCAAAAGGGGAGAGAGCAATCAAGCCAGTAATCACACCCATAAGTAAAAACGGGTACTGATGATTAGATTTTTAAAGGTACAAACTTGATAACAAATACCAAAACGCAAAGATTAAAAATCTAGAGTAGAGGTTAGACTCTCAAAAATACAATATTAAAGAAATAAAAAAAATCACAAAATTATTAAAAAATATATATATGAAATTTGCTTTAAAAATAGAGTATTTTTTGGCAAGGTAGTCAGTTCAGTTCAGTCGCTCAGTCGTGTCCAACTCTTTGCGACCCCATGAATCGCAGCACTCCAGGCCTCCCTGTCCATCACCAACTCCCAGAGTTCACTCAGATT
>SJYT01038878.1:153333-174159 GCA_006410635.1 Cephalophus harveyi | reverse complement strand
GACCTTTTCCAGTCCTGTGGCCACTGCTGAGTTTTCCAAATTTGCTGGCAGATTGAGTGCAGCACTTTCACAGCATCATCTTTCAGGATTTGAAACAGCTCAACTGGAATTCCATCACCTCCACTAGCTTTGTTCGTAGTGATGCTTTCTAAGGCCCACTTGACTTCACATTCCAAGATGTCTGGCTCTAGATGAGTGATCACATCATCATGATTATCTGGGTCGTGAAGATCTTTTTTGTACAGTTCTTCTGTGTATTCTTGCCACCTCTTCTTAATATCTTCTGCTTCTGTTAGGTCCATACCATTTCTGTCCTTTATCGAGCCCATCCTTGCATGAAATGTTCCCTTGGTATCTCTAATTTTCTTGAAGAGATCTCTAGTCTTTCCCATTCTGTTGTTTTCCTCTATTTCTTTGCATTGATCACTGAAGAAGGCTTTCTTATCTCTTCTTGCTATTCTTTGGAACTCTGCATTCAGGTGCTTATATCTTTCCTTTTCTCCTTTGCTTTTCGCCTCTCTTCTTTTCACAGCTATTTGTAAGGCCTCCCCAGACAGCCATTTTGCTTTTTTGCATTTCTTTTCCATGGGGATGGTCTTGATCCCTGTCTCCCATACAGTGTCACAAATCTCATTCAATAGTTCATCAGGCACTCTATCTATCAGATCTAGGCCCTTAAATCTATTTCTCACTTCCACTGTATAATCATAAGGGATTTGATTTAGGTCATACCTGAATGGTCTAGTGATTTTCCCTGCTTTCTTCAATTTGAGTCTGAATTTGGCAATAAGGAGTTCATGATCTGAGCCACAGTCAGCTCCTGGTCTTGTTTTTGTTGACTATATAGAGCTTCTCCATCTTTGGCTGCAAAGAGTAGAATCAATCTGATTTCGGTGTTGACCATCTGGTGATGTCCATGTGTAGAGTCTTCTCTTGTGTTGTAGGAAGTGGGTGTTTGCTATGACCAGTGCGTTTTCTTGGCAAAACTCTATTAGTCTTTGCCCTGCTTCATTCTGCATTCCAAGGCCAAATTTGCCTGTTACTGCAGGTGTTTCTTGACTTCCTACTTTTGCATTCCAGTCCCCTATAAGACCTGGAAAGGTAATAGTAGGTTATAGAAATGAAAATTAAAGGAGTAATAAAGAACTTAAAAATTTAAAAATGATAGTAGCAAAATATATCTAGGAATTTCTCTGGAGCTGTTGAGGGCAGCATGGGGTAAGTTCAATTTCAAATAATTCCTTGTTCTAGCTTATTCCTCTTCTCAAGGTCTTATAGGATCTTTCCAATGCTTAGTCAATGTTAACTACAGAGGTTTAATCTGTTGCACCTGTCACTTCTGAAGTGGTTCCCTCTTCTTTGTTTATTTTGACTTATTCTGTTTCCATGTCTCTTCAGTGTCTAATTTATGCCTTGATGCAAGGGGGCGAAAGTGGTCACTTATTTAGGCTCACTTGTTCAATTGTGCTGTGGGGAGGGAGGAACACTGCAAATATCACTGGCATGTTTGGGGAGTGCTCACAGGGTGTGGACCACACTGGGTTTCCCACAGCTCATGGCATGTGCACTTTCCTGGTCTACCCTGTTCAAGCTCCAGGTTGCTGTGCTGGTGAACTGACTAATACAGGCTCTGGGTTGCATGCATCTCCCAGGTCTAGGCCACTCAAGTTCAGGTTTTCGGGAACTCCACAAAGGCACAGACCCGGATGGGCCTGTGTTTTGTGCGCTTCCAGGTCCAAGCAGCTCAGGCGACCAGGTGCTTGGTGAGTGCACCCTCCCCAGGTGGGGGTGAGGGGGGTCTGTCTTATCTCCTCCCCTGTCTCAGCTGCTCGGTTTCCTGGTTGCACAGCGGGAGCGCTGTCTCAGGTGTGCCATGTGTCACCTCTGGGGAGCTGATCTCTGGCTGTGACCCTCCTGGAAGATGTCAACTGTCCAGGATCCCAGGAAGACTTGGTTAACAACTGGGAGCCTGCTTGTAGTTTGGTAGGGAATGCCGTCTCTGGGGCCATGCTTGCCCCTCGCCTTCTGTCTCTGGCTGCCGCCCGCTTGCCTCTCTGCCTCTGGTGGGGGATGGGCTGGTTCGCAACAGGCTAACTCTCCTCTGGTATTCACTCAATCCTTTGTTCTGTGAGCATGCCCAACAGTGCCTTAGGTTAGAGCATTTTGCTGCAAAGTTCTCTCTCTCTCTCTTTTTTTCTCTCTCCCTCTGACTATCCCACAGTTTAGGTTGCTATCTCACATTAGTTCCCTCAGATTGTCCTTAGGGCATTCAGGTCTGGTCTTTACCCTAAGCATGCAACTGTGCCTATCTGTTCAGCCCCTGCTTGCTGGTGGCAGACGCGAGCATCCCTAACTCTTTTGTCTCTCTTTTTGTCTTTTATACTTTGTCCTAACTCCTTTCAAAGAGAATGGGCTGCCTTGCTGGGTGCCTGGTGTTTTCCACCAGCATTCAGAAGTTGTTTTGTGGAAGTTGCTCTGCATTCAAATGATCTTTTGATGAATTTTTTGGGGAAAAAGTACTCTCCCCTTCCTATTCCTCTGCCATCTTAGGACCTCCCCTCTGAAATTTTGATTTTTAAATTGAATCTAGTAATATTAAATTTGGACAAATTCTCTAATTAAAGTTCAAGTCTCAAAGCAGTAGGATGCTGAATCTAGCATCTTTAGTTGCCTTGAATTAAAATAATGACAGACCTAATTAGATAAATGTTGTGGTTTTCATGGTCTGATATTTTAGCAGCAATTTGCAAAGACTTGCCATGAAAGAACATTTCTTTTGGTTTTATTAATATCGAATAAAATGTTTTTGTATTTTATTCAATATTCAGTCAGTTCAGCCACTCATTCATGTCTGACTCTTTGCAACCCCATGGACTGCAGCACGCCAGGGCTCCCTGTCCATCACCAACTCCCAGAACTTGCTCAAACTCATATCCATTGAGTCAGGGATGCCATCCAACCATCTCATCCTCTGTCGTCCCCTCCTCCTCCTGTCATTCTCTTCACCAATATTAGTAAAAGATTAAGAGATATTTTTAAAGATATTTTTGTATCTCTCAAACGTAGTGTGACCTGATTGAGAGATATTTTTGTATCTCTCAGAAACAGTGTGACCTAAATATAAGATGATGTTAAGCAGCATTGCGATTTACAGATGTTTCTTTTGATTATATTTTTTGTGTGTATGCTTCTATGCAAATAAATGTATACACATACATAATCCTGTCTTTTAAATGATCTCATGTTTACTAATCTCCTCATTAGCCCTTTCCCCCTTGAATTCTCAGTCCTACTGTTCCTATCACTTCCTTCAGCTGACACATTCCCTCTGCAGACTTACTTCCTTGAACATGCAGGCTACTAATATTGATTGCATTTGTCACTCAGAACCATCATGAAGATGATTTTCACCTGATGTGGACTTACCGTCAGAGCCTTACCATCCTCTGTAAGGATGCCTTCTGATCTGATACTGATGCCTTCTGATACTGAAAACCTCTGACTTTGATTCCTGTGCTGAAGTTTAAACATAGTACCCCATTCCTGACATGAAAGAAAAAAATTAAGAGAAAAGAATATACCCCCCACTGCAAACTATTATGTGGTTACATGGAAGCAGATAATTACAAAACAAAGCCTGAAACACACACAGAACATAGACAAGTTATTCCAGTGTCCTTTGTATGCTTTTGTGTTTATTTTTCCTCCCATTAACTTCATGTATGTGGAAAACCTGTTTCTGTCTCCCTGTTCTCTGACCGTTGGTCATCATTTTTGAAGGCCTTCAGACAGGTGTCCTGTCCATCCAGCCTTGCCACATCAAGCAGCAGGCAAAGCCCCTGCTCCAAATTCTCTTTTAGTCTCACTGCTTTTAAAACATTCTGTCCACCCAGGAATGGGTCCCATGGCTGCCTTGGTGGGCTCCTGCTGTCCTTGTCTGTTGAATCACCAGCCAGCCTGCTGGGATCTCTGGGGAAATGGGCCAGCAGCCTGCTCTTCCTACCTAGTATTATCTTACTACAGAGTCAGAGGTAAGTCCACACTGTGCAGTGAATGGGTTATTACTCATCCTACTGATATAGAAGATCATGGAACCTATTCCCATCTCCTCATTGCAAATAAATGGGGAAAATATGGAAACAGTGTCAGAGTTCATCTTCTTGGGCTCCAAAATCAATGCAGACAGTGACCACAGTCACAAAATTAAAAGATTCTTGCTCCTTGGAAGAAAAGCTGTGACAAACTTAGAGAGTATATTAAAAAACAGAGACATCACTTCGCCTACAAAGGTCTGTATAGTCAAAGCTATGGTTTTTCCAGTAGTCATGTACAGATGTGAGAACTGGACCATAAAGAAGGCTGAGTGCTGAAGAATTGATGCTTTTGAACTGTGATGTTGAAGAGACTCTTGGGAGTCCCTTGGCCAGCAAGGAGATCAGATCAGTCAATCCTAAAGGAAATCAACCCTGAATGAATATTCATTGGAAGGACTAATGCTGAAGCTGAAGCTCCAATACTTGGGCCACCTGATATAAAGAGCTGACTCATTGGGAAAGATCCTGATGCTGGGAAAGATTGAGGGCAGGAGGAGAAGGGGACGACAGAAGATGAGATGGTTGGATGGCATCACTAACTCAATGGACAAGAGTTTGAACAAACTCTGGGAGATAGTGAAGGACCAGGGAAGCCTAGCATGCTGCAGTTCCTAGTATTGCAGAGAGTCACTGAACAACAACTGATATCAAAGGGCAAGGCAACGAAGTGAACTATAGTTCCAGAAAAGAGCATACAATCCAACAAAGAAAACAGGAGTATTACTCAGCATCTGACATTAGTACACAATTAATCTTACCTCAGTGTCTGTGTTTGAGCTGTACTGCCACATACATTGTCCATTGGCATTGTCCATTGGCAATGTTGGCACTAAGAACAGGTTCAAGGTCATCCATATTCAGATTAGTGATCAGTAAAGTGTTTTGATGATCCCAATCATGACACATGGAAAAGGAAATGGCAACCCACTCCAGTATTCTTGTCTGGAAAATACCATGGACAGAGGAGTCTGGCAGGCTACATTCTGTGCAGCTACAAAGAAGCAGACGTGACTGAGCAACTGAGCACAGAATATTATGTCACATAAAATTGAAAGAGTTTTAAGAGTGAAGGAAGTTACAAAGGAGAATGGCTTCTGTAGTTCTAGTAAAAAAGAAGGACTGTTGGAACCTCAGGGGCCCTGTGTTTCTACCATCAAAGATCATGTCACTGAAACAGTGAACCATTGCAACTTTGAACATGGACAGATAGTCTACAGCCTGGGTGGTATATCAGTTGAGGGACACGTGGGGCTTGCCTTCAAGGAGCGGCAACATAGGATGGAATTAGAGAGTTGAAATAACTAGAAAGAACACAGAAGGAAGAATATTTGGGACATGTGATGGATGTGAGAAAGGTTGTGGAACTCTGACCACCAACGTCTCCAGGTAGACACATTTGGAGAGAAGCTCAGGTGAGATGTTTGAAATCTCTTAAAAGATGCTTGACACTTTCGTGAAATCTTAAAGTAAGTCCAGTTTCAGTACCAGACACACAGAGCACAGGGAAGACTTTTGCTTTGACTGTCATCTAGGGTTGAACTGGGAGGTGCTCAGCCCCACATCTCAGAGTGTCAGGCTCTCTGGGAGCAGCACACACTTGGATGCCTGCAGGTTGGTAAGCTTTCTGCCAGGTGTCTGCTGAAAGGTGCTCACAGCCTCTGAAGGGCACTTTGTTGATGTTCTTCGTGTTGCATATATGAAACAAGTGCCTGACCTGCCCCACCTCAGCCTCAGGGCCTGTTGACCATCTCTGAATCCCTCTTTCCTTTCTGTGGCTCTGCTGAAGTGTCCCCTCATCAGAGAGGCCTTCCCTGTTCACCCCTCTGAGGCATTGTCCAGCTTGATTTCCTGCAGGTCACCCTACAACCTTCCTTGATGTCTGTGTCCCTAGTAGAATTAAGCAGAGACTCTTGTGGCCCCAACATCTTCAACCATGTGACAGTGTGCGTTCAGCCACAAGATTAGATGAGTGGTGAAGTGAAAGTCGCTCATTCGTGTCTGACTCTTTGCAACCCCATGGACAATACAGTTCATGCAATTCGCTGGGCCAGAATACTGGAGTGAGTAGCATTTCCCTTCTCCAGGGGATCTTCCCAACCCAGGGATCAAACCCAGGTCTCCCACATTGCAGGTGGATTTTTTACCAACTGAGACACAAGGGAAGCCCAAGAATACTGGAGTGGGTAGCCTATCTCTTTTCTAGTGGATCCTTCTGACCCAGGAATCAAACTGGGATTTCCCGCATTGCAGGAGGATTCTTTACTGACTGAGCTATCAGAGAAGCATGCATTGATTAAATAATGTGACTTTAAAGAATATTACATGATTATTCATTCCAACTCTTTCAAACCAAACTGCAAAACTTTACCAGACACTGTGAGGGAGGAGTGGCGAAAAGGAAAATGATGCTTCACTTTTAATGCAGGAGACCTGGGTTCGATCCCTGGGTCAGGAAGATCCCCTGGAGAAGGAAATGGCAACCCACTCCAGTACTCTTGCCTGGAGAATCCCATGGAGGGAGGAGTCTGGGAGACTACTAGTCCATGGGGTCGCAAAGAGTTGGACACGACTGAGCGACTTCACTTCACTTTAATAAGCCATTCAGAAAGAAGTTTCTGCATAATTCTATTTGATGCATTACATTATGACATTTTTCATAATCCGTAGAAGCTGAGCCAATTGAGTGTTGAAGGACAAGGTGGGCTGGAAGCCTCAGATCTGATCTTGAGTCCAAGGCAGTGATGATGCTCGCTGCCAGGTGGGAGTGGACGGCAGCTGAAGTTGGTATTTAGTTTCCTCCCTTTATATCCTTCTCTGCATCCTCCTCTTCTCCTTCTACACTGTCCAACCTTCCCTTCTAACCCTACCACATCTGCATCACCTCTGCTGGGCTGACCTGACTGGCTACTCTGAGCTTAAGAAGAGGGATGTCTGTGTCACTGGCCACAGAGTGTCTATCAGGCATCCAGCCACATTCCCCCACCTTACCTCATGGAGGAGCCTCTTTCTGTTTTACTCCTGGAAGGACGTCTGCTCAGAGATCTATGTTTCTACCATCAAGGGTCATGTCACTGAAACAGTGAACCATCGCAACTTTGAAGATGGACAGATAATCTGCAGTCTGGGTTGTATATCAATTGAAGTCTCCTCCCTGCCTTGCAGCAGAAGCTCTGAATACCTGCAGACCCCTGCTGCCCAGTACTAATGCCAGTGGTCCCAGGAAGCTGTTGACATTTAGATTAGTGAAAAATAAATAAAGTTAAACTTTGCTTCTTCAGTGGCACTAGCCACATTTTAAGTGCTGAATTATCACACTTTTATATACGAATGCTTCTAGCATTGCAGAAAGTTATACTTTAGACAGTGTCCATGACAATATCTATGCATTTCATCACAGTTTCTAGTCCAATAGTAAGTTTTTAGGTGGGAAGAGTACAAATGTCAGGCTGCTCAGAATTCCTCTCAGCAGTCCCCATAGCCAGGGCCTGGGAATTCCAGGCCTTCTCTGGCCATTATTTCTGATTTTCTTGTCTTGCCTTCAGAAGGCCTGAGGAGAAATGAGTCTTCAGGCACAATTCACAAAGCAGAGACCACAGCCTCACAGTGTAGTTCACTCCTGCAGGGGAAGAGTTCTGACGTGGTCAACAAGCCTTTCCTATTTTTCCCTCACATATTCTTTCACCAGCAGGCTAGTTATTAGAAAAATAAACTCTATCTTATAGCTTTTTTCAAGTGCTGATTCATCACGTGTTTCTGTGCTTTGCATTACAAAATTATGCTCTGAGCAGTTTGTATTTCTGATCGCTGAGGTGATAAGCAGCGAGTGTTCCCCAGAACAAATAAAAGGAGGGAGGTGTTCCTTCGAAGACAGTGCCATCCCCCATCCTCTACCCCACTACAAGCCAAGAGAATAAGGGAAACTTGGAAAAGTTGGAATATTTGGAAAGTAAAAAATGTTGTGCATCTGCTTGTATTTTTGTCTTCTTTTATTGGCCGCTTATTTTGAATAGTGCTATTCTGAATAAATATAAGTTGTAACACTTTTTTCTGCCCTATATTCTTGTAGTGATCTCAGCAAGGTAACAGTGAGAAGTGTCATGAAGAGAGATCTTAATTCCCTGCCCAAGACTTGAACTGATGAAAACTTCCCTGCCCAGATGAAAACCAGAAATCTTAGTCACCAAATGAGAAAGGGCTAGAGGCAAGAAACTAATTTTCCCTGGATCTTTGCCTCCAGTGAAAAATGTACTTGTCACAGAGATAGAAACTATAAATGCAGGTACAAAGTTTATTATTAGAGACACAGCAAAAGAACAAAGGAAGGGAGAGCACAGAGAGAAACAGTTTGTTTAGTTGAGACAGAAGCAAGGCAGAGAAGCACACCTGGAGAGAAAGGGTGTGCTCATCCTCCCTAGTGAGGAGGAGCCCAGGAAAGAGGCGGTTGAGAAATTTATAAGGCAGTTCTCCCAGGTCTTTGTCTTCCTTCAGGCTAGTTATCTAGTTTCTTTTTCCACATCTGAAGGACCCAGGGACCTTCCCCTGGGGTGCATATGCACCCCTCAGCCAAGATGGATCTCGAAGTGAAGGCTTTTGGGAGGAGCCAGACTCACTATGGGCTGGAGTTGTCCTGACTTTTGATGCCAAGGAGCCTTTCTGTGAGTGTGGCATGTCTACCTTGTCCTTTACTTAGAAGGGACTTGTGTTTGCCTCTCTCAATTATTCCCTTGAGGTGTTAACAAGAGACAAAGACTGGCTATTTACCCTGTTTCTATTGTTACTTCTATTTCTGAGAGCAAAGGGGGATCTCATTGTCATTTCCTCAACTGTAGCCCACCTATCTCTTATCTCAGGAAATGCAAAGAGAAACTGGCCGATTGTAAATGTCCAACCTGAAGTCCATCTATCTCCTACCTCAGAAGATAGTCTGGGATATGAGGTTGAATTATTAAGCATGAATGCATCTAAGTCACTTCCTCCTTCCTGGGATTAGAAGGGCGTCACCGAGCTCTTCTTGGAGTTCTAAAATTCCAGTTGAGTTCAGTTCAGTTGCTCAGTCGTGTCCGACTCTTTGCGACCCCATGGACTGCAGCACACCAGACCTGCCTGTCCATCACCATCTCCCAGAATTTACTCAAACTCATGTCCACTGAGTTGGTGATGCCCTACAACCATCTCATCCTCTGTTGTCCCCTTCTTCTTCTGTCCTCAAACTTTTCCAGCATCATGGTCTTTTCCAAAGAGTCAGTTCTTCGCATCACTTAGCCAAAGTATTAGAGCTTCGGCTTCAGCATCAGTCCTTCCAATGAATATTCAGGACTGATTTTTTTTAAGATTGACTGGTTTGATCTCCTTGGAGTCCAGGTGACTCTCAAGAGTCTTCTCCAACACCTCAATTTAAAAGCATCAGTTCTATTTCCAGTTTTTTAAGGAATCTTCTTGGGGCTGGTGCACTGGGATGACCCAGAGGGATAGTAGGGGAGGGAGGTGGGAGGAGGTTCAGGATGGGGAACACCTGTATGCCCATGGCAAATTCATGTTGGTGTGTGGCAGGACCAATACAATATTGTAACTAGCCTCCAAAAAAAATAAAATAAAATAGAAATTAATTGAAAAAAAAAAATAAAAGCATCAGTTCTTTGGTGCTCAGCTTTCTTATGGTCCAGCTTTCACATCCATACATGACTACTGGAAAAATTATAGCCTTGACTAGATGACTTTTGTTGACAAAGTAATGTTTCTGTATTTTAATATGCTGTCTAGGTTGATCATAATTTTTCTTCCAAGGAGCAAGTGTCTTTTAATTTCATGGCTGCAGTCACCATCTGCAGTGGTTTTGGAGTCCAAAAAAATAACGACTGTCACTGTTTCCACATTTTCCCCATCTATTTGCCATGAAGTGATGGGACTGGATGCCATGATCTTCATTTTCTGAATGTGGAGTTTTAAGCCAGTTTTTTTCATGCTCTTCATTCAGTTTCATCAAGAGGCTCTTTAGTTCCTCTTCACTTTCCGACGTAAGAGTGGTATCATCTGCATATCTGAGGTTATTGATATTTCTCCTGGCAATCTTGATTCCAGCTTGTGCTTCATCCAGCCCAGCATTTCTCATGATGTACTCTGCATATAAGTTAAATAAGGAAGGTGACAATATACAGCCTTGTCATACTCCTTTCCCAATTTGGAACCAGTCCATTGTTCCATGTCTGGTTCTAATTGTTGCTTCCTGACCTGTATGCAGATTTCTCAGGAGGCAAGTAAGGTGTTCTGGTATTCTCATCTTTAAGAATTCTCCACAATTTGTTGTGATCTACACAGTCAAATGCTTTAGTGTAGTCAATAAACTAGAAGTAGATGTTTTTCTGGATCTCTCTTGCTTTTTCTATGATCCAGCATATGTTGGCAATTTGATCTCTGGTTGCTCTTCCTTTTCTGAATCCGGCTTGAACATCTGGCAGTTCTCAGTTCACATACTGTTGAAGTTTAGCTTGGAGAATTTTGAGCATTACTTTGCTAATGTGTGAAATGAGAGCAATTTTGCAGTAGTTTGAACGTTCTTTTGCATTGCCTTTCTTTGGGATTGGAATGAATACTGACCTTTTCCAGTCCTGTGGCCACTACTGAGATTTCCAAATTTGTTGGCATTTTGAATGCAGCATTTTCTTTTTTGAGTGTAGATTTTTGAGTTTATCTTTTAGGATTTGAAATAGCTCCATTGGAATTCCATCACCTCCACTAGCTTTGTTCGTAGTGATGCTTCCTAAGGCCCACTTGACTTCACACTCCAGGATGTCTGGCTTTAGGTCAGTGATCACACCATTGTGGTTCTCTGGATCATGAAGATCTTTTTTGTATAGTTCTTCTGCGTATTTTTGCCACCTCTTCTTAATATCTTCTGCTTCTGTTAGCTCCATATCATTTCTGTCCTTTATTGTGCCCATCTTTGCATGAAATATTCCCTTGGTATCTCTTAATTTCCAACTCACCCCTTAACTTCCATCCCTCCTACTCTCTCTCAACACCCTCTTTCTCTACCTGTTGGCAAAGGTCTTCCTTGATCCATCTATACTTGACAGTTCAGTGGGGTTCTACTCTTCTACTTTGTCCATGCTGTACCCCCATTTTGGGAGCCTCATCACTGGGGAGAATGGGGATAATAAGGATATAAGTGGGGTGGGAAGCATTGAGGAAGTTTTGTAGTATAAGCAGAAGTGCATTTTAGGGAAATGACAAGGTTCCCTAGGAGAAGGAGTTCCAACATTGTCTGGTGGATGAGAAAGTGTATTTATTTTTCACTGAACAGTATTTAAAAATAAAAAGTATTTTCACAATACAGTATTTATCAAAGTATCCAAATGACAAAAAGGTAGTAACATTTTGATTTAAAACCTAGCCACAAATTAGTTTTTTAAATAAATCTAATAAAGTATGAAATGTGAAGAATTTAATATCAATATTTCAAAATCAAATATTTTTAGGATTATTAAATGGTTTTTTTTCCATAACTTGAGCATTTGTGTGAAGTTCTGATTGATTCTTAGAAGGTAACTGAAGATTCCCTTTCTCTAGTTCACAAATAGAGGTGATTCTCCAGCAAGGAGTCCAGATAAAAAGCAAAGCTGGAGGGGGCAAAATTGGTTGCAGGCTTCTCTTTGCCAAGTCCCACTACCCCCACCCTTGCCATTGATATCCTACCGGCCTGGAGTCTGGGTCTGTGTGGCCAACAGTTGTGGCTTCCCATGAAAGGCTAGTCAGTGTAGGCCCTGAGAACTTAGGGCCCCTGTACCCACCAGAGCTCTGCAAGTTGAAATGACTCCTGCAAACTCAGTATGGATGAGCCTCCTTGAAAAAGATGTGTACTGAGGAAATGTGATTACCAAAGTGATCCTTGCCATCTCCCTCCCCACCTCCCACCCCTCCACCCTTACCCCAGGCCACCTAACATTCTGTCTAGCAGTTTAAATTTTTAATCTGAAATTTTTTTGTATCTGACACCTGCTCTGTATTAACCTGGTCATGTGTTTCCCCAAGGGTTTCCTGCCTCTGTGTGCACTGAAGATGTGTATAAGAGACAGTACCCCAGGCCACCCCCACTTTCCTAGTGCCTCCATCACTAATCACCTGATGTGGATGATGTGGCTGTTTGCTCAGCCAGTGGATGGGAGAGGGCTGGTGAGAAGTCAGAAAGTGGCTATGGGGACAGACCTCCTCCTCACTCTCCTCTGCCTGTCTCTGCTCCTTTCCTTGGGTTTTGCATTGTTCTGAGCAGGTGGCTCTAGGATCCCTCTGAACTGAGTTCCTCAGCCCAGGCCTGGTTTCCCTGGGTCCTCACCAGCCCCAGACCTTGGGCTGGGCAGGCACTCTGTGTCAATTCCTGGCTCCCAATGGAGTCATCCTATCCTGTGTGTGCAGGAGAGGAGACTTGTTTATAGGCACTGTATGCTCAACACAGATGTGATTGCCCCTAGTCAGCCAGAACTAAGCTGCTTCCATCTGTCCCTTTGCCAGGGGAAACTGGGGCCATGTGCTTCTTAGGCAAGCCTATTAGACCTTCTTCAACCTGAGACTTTGTGCAGTAGTGTAGCTGGGAAGGGTTAGTTTTAAATTTACACTGGATCTGCCTCTGTGACTAACCCTTTTTTGTTATTATAAACATATATAATGGCCTGCCTCAGGGAAATAACCTGCGCTGCCCACCTGTGAAGGACTGTAAGGAAATTACACTAACACCTTCCCCTGCCTGAGACCTGCCATTCTAGGGGACATTTCCAAGGACTGAATAGTCTTTTTACTTTGTTTCCTCCCCACCCCATCTCTGACCCATGAAAGAACCTGGCAACCAGGCCCTGACAAGATGGTTATTTTGAGGCTCTAGCCTTCCATCTTCATGGTCAGGTGGCTCCCAAATAAGGTCCCTTCCTGATCCCAACACCTTGTCTCGGGTTCATTGACCAGTCTTGCAGCAAGCAGAATGAGCTTGGACTTGGTAACAGCAGTGGAAATTAAAGACACTGGCAGGAATGTGTGGGGCAGGATCTTTGGGAGAATTCGACTCCGTGAGAGAGGACACCCCCCCACCGATCCCTACAAACCTGACACCAGGCGAGGCAGACAATATTACATCCAGAAGCGTTTTCCGAAGTAATCCAACCATATTACCATACAAATAAAAATCTCAGAATCTGAAGTGTCCATGTTCAGAGGATTTTGTTATAAATAATAACACAACATTCTGTCTAGCAGTTTAAATTTTTAATCTGAAATTTTTTTGTATCTGACACCTGCTCTGTATTAACCTGGTCATGTGTTTCCCCAAGGGTTTCCTGCCTCTGTGTGCACTGATTCCTTTTGATGTTAGAAAAATGAAATTTTAAAGATATGAAGTTCTCTCTGGTGTAAGTTTCTTCTAGGAAGACCATGAAGGGCCCTGTTGTCCATGCTCAGAGCCTCAGGGAAAACAGCAGGACAGTGAGTCCAAAGCTTATCTCTGGCAAGAAAGGCAGCAACTCACCGATCTTGCTGCACTCAGGACTTAATCTGCTCTGTGCTATTGGGGTTTTCTTTTGCAATATAATCGAATGGGAAGGATAATTCCCATTCTACCTTGAGCTGAATTTTGGTTCTTTTATTTTTAGCTTCTGTAAGTAACTCAGTTTTTCTTTGCAGAGAGGAGTAAATGACTGGCTAGTGAAATTCTAAATCTCCTACTTTAAACAGGGATGTTCATAAAGGTTGTGTCATTCTCTAATGTACCTTATTTTCACCTCTCTAATGAGAGAACTGATTTAACCTAATGCTTGAAATTAATTTTCCAGATTTCTGACCATAATCACCTTGCTTTGAAGAATCTTCAGGTTTCCCTGGAGAATTTGTTTTCCTGCAGTTTTCCAGTTCTTCTAATAACTGCAGAGACTCTGCCCCAGAGCTCACAGGGGACCATGCAATTCCCTGGCTGCTCAGCACATTAACCAGAACCAATGGAAATTGTGAGTCAGGTGGAGATAAAGACTGGGAAAGGGAAGACCAGGGTGAGGGGGTGTGAGTGAGTGAGATGGGGTTGCATTGGGAAAGGTCTCTCTGAGAGGCTGCCTTCAGGCAGAGACTACATGTGAGAGGAGTTGCACACAGAGCTGGAGGGCAGAGAAGGGCCAGGGACCCAGAGCAGGAAGGAGTTCAGGGCATGAGGGACCCTCAAAGAGGCAGGGCATCAGAGCACAGTGGAGGCACCCTCTAAGATGAAACAATCACATAAGAGGGTTCTTGGATGTTTTTCTGGGTTTCTGTGTTATTTTAATCAAGGAAATTTCACTGTCTGGTTTAAATTTGAAGATCTTTTCTGTGGCCACATCCCTATCCTCAGAGTCAGACCTGCTCTGGTCCCACCTGGCCAAACACCGCCAAGGGCCACTCCAGGCCTCCAAACCACCATCCCTCCCACAACCTGCTTCTCATCTTTGACTGCTTGCCCAGGCCCAGCTGAACAGGGACCAGCTCTGGGCAGGCTGCAATGGCTCCCAGCAGCAAAAGTCCGTAGCTCCCATGTCCTGCTTGGTGTTTTGAATGATGCTGACCTGCACAGGTGTATCTTGCCCCATGACTGATTCTCTGCACAGGCAGGAGCAGAGGCTTGTACCTCATACCTTAGGGACTGGGATTCCTCCTTGGAAATGTTCTGTGAAACCAAGAGCCAAGAGCTCCAGACACCAGCTTCAGCTGGCAGTCTGCATGGGAACACATCTCTCTTGTCCCTCTTAACTTAAAAAAAAATCTGAGTTTTTTGCCCCAGAGTTTTTTCTGGGGCAAAATGAGGACGATAGCCTGGGAAACAGTATGTCAGATAGCTCTGAGAAACTGCTCCAAAGAAGTAACAGGGAAGGTTAGCATATATGTGATTTTGATGAAGGGGGAGTACAAAGCAATCAAGCACATATTTTCTTTGCAGAAAGTTTCTGCTAGTCACAAGGAGCAAATGTCACCATGAGAGATTTCAGGGCTTTTCTAGATATGAGGAGATACAAGAACTGAGCTCATAAAATTGGTTCCTGAAAATATCCAACTATCTTAAGACTGTTCTGCCAGTTTTTCCCAGAGCACAGGGTGCCTCATTTCTGCTCTCCACCCTGAACTTCTTTCACGGAGTGTTGAGAGTCAGCATATACAGCAGCACATGATTTAAATCTTCTAGAGCTAGATGGCAAGTGCCAATGGCAAGTGCCAGTTTGCAGTTGACACTCTCAGGTTACTTCCTCCAGTAGAGAGATAATAGCCTGTGGAACCTTTGCAGTGTGATGCTTTGAGGAAGTCAGACCATGGGTAATGATCAGCTCAGAATCATCCAACTTGTTTTGATTGTCAAAATCCAGAAATAGCAACATGACCCGATAATAAAACAGTAGTTAATAAGAGTTAACATAAAAATGTAAAAACAGTTTGTGAACTGGGAGGTTTCAACTCCAAAGCTGGTATGAAGCTCAGAGACGTGAAGTTGTAGGGTGGCTTATCAAGAGACCTTGAGAGTGGGATGGTGCCTGAGCCAGCAGTCACCTAAGGGGCTCCCTCCTAAGGGCCAGAGCCAGGCTGAGATCCAGGTCTGGAGTTTTCAAGTTGAAGAAATTCAAGTCTGCCTAGCATCCTTTCTTCTAAATTGGCTCTGAAGATGCCAAAATTCCCCAGAAAATGACAAGTATTTGGTTACATTTTATAGGTTGTTAGTGTATGTGGAAGGCAGAGTAATGGGCCCCCTCCTTCCACCAAAGATGTCCATATCCTAATGCCTATAACCTATGAATATATTATGTTACATGGCAGAAAGTACTATGCAGCTGTAATACGTGAGGGACCTTGAGGTGCAAGGTATATTAGATTATCCAGGTGGACCCCAGGTAATCACAAGGCTTCTTCGTATAAGATGGAGGCAGGAAGGTTGGGTAAGATGTGAGGGTGGAAACAGGTGGGAGAGGTGCAGTCCACAGGCCAAGGAATGAAGTTTCCTTTTAGAAGCCTGGAAAGGCTGGGAACAGATTCTCTGCTGGATCCTCCAGAAGGAAGGAAGACCTGCAGACCCATTTGAAACCTCTGACCTTCAGATAAAAATTGGTGTTGTTTTCAGCCAAATTTGGCATAATCTGTCAAAGCAGCAATAAGAAATGAATACAATAAGCAAGTTTTTTTTTTTTTTTTAGATTGGCTTTTTATACAAAATCACATTTCAATTGGCCAGATTGTGTTGTTTTCAGGGTTTTTTTTTTTTTTTTTTTTTTCTTTACTGCTGATGAACATTTAGAATAGTATGTGAAACACTAGGGTATCCATCCATCTTTCTCATTATCTATAGGCAATTTGACCCAAAACACTGAGGGCTTTTTGCTGCTGCTGCTGCTAAGTCGCTTCAGTCATGACTGACTCTGTGCGACCCCATAGATGATAGCCCACCAGGCTCCCCCATCCCTGGGATTCTCCAGGCAAGAACACTGGAGTGGGTTGCCATTTCCTCCTCCAATGCATGAAAGTGAGAAGTGAAAGTGAAGTCGCTCAGTTGTGTCCAACTCTTAGCAACCCCATGGACTGTAGCCCACCAGGCTCCTCTGCCCATGGGATTTTCCAGGCAACAGTACTGGAGTGGGGTGCCATTGCTTTCTCCAGAGGGCTTTTTAAATTCAGTAAATAAAGTAAAAAGATCTTACAGTTCAAAAGGGAAAACGGTAATCATTTTGAAACAAGTTATTGTTAACTGTTTAAATAACAGGAGCCCTACTGTGTGCTCCATAGCAGGTTTTCAAATGCCCTTTTGTCCTTGGCTCAGTGGAAGCATGGACCTAGGGCAGCCAGTTTCTCAGGACAGAGATTGTCTGTGAAGGAGCACAAGGAAAAACTTTAATTTCTTAGAGTTTTCCAAGTGCTGAGGTGACTTAAGAGATGCATATTGGGCTTTAAGTAAATGTTGTTGTTCAGTCACTAATTGTATCCTACTGTTTGCCACCCCGTGAACTGGGTCAGGCTTCCCTGTTCTTTATAGTCTCCCAGAGTTTGTTCAAATTCATGTTCATTGAGTCGGTAATAGTATCTAACCATCTCATCTTCCACCTCCCCCATTCTCCTTTTGCCTTAAATTTTTCCCAGCACCAGGGTCTTTTCCAAAGAATCAGCTCCTCATATCAGGTGGCCAAAGTGTTGGAGCTACAGCTACAGCATCAGTCCTTCCAATGAATAATCAGGGTTGATTTCTGTTAAGATTGATTGGCTTGACCTCCTTTCAGTCCAAGAGAATCTCAAGAGTCTTCTCTAGCATCATAATTCAAAAGCATCAATTTTTCAGCACTCAGCCTTCCTTATGGTCCAACTCTCACATCCATACATGACTATTGGAAAAACCATAGCTTTGACTATACAAACTTTTGTTGGCAAAGTGATGTCTTTGCTTTTTCAGTATACTGTCTAGGTTTGTCATAACTTTCCTTCCAAGGAGCAAATGTCTTTTAATTTCATGGCTGCAGTTACCATCCAAAGTTATTTTGGACACCAAGAAAATGAAATCTGTCACTGCTTCTACTTTTTCACCTTCTGTTAGCCAGGAAGTTATGGGACCAGATCCATGATCTTAGTTTTTTAAACGTTGAGTTTTAAACCAGCTTTCTCACTTTCGTCATTCACCATCATCAAGAACTCTAGTTCCTTTTCACTTTCTACCATTAGAGTGGTATCATCTGCTTATCTGAGGTTGTTGATATTTCTCCTGGCAATCTTGATTACAGCTTGTGATTCATCCAGCCTGACATTTCACATGATGAACTCTGCATATAATTTAAATGAGCAGGATGACAATATACACCCTTGTCAAACTCCCTTCCCAATTCTGAAGCAACCTGTTGTTCCATGTTCAGTTCTACCTGTTGCTTCTTGACCTACATACAGGTTTCTCAGAAGACAGGTAAGGTGATATGGTACCCCCATCTCTTTAACAATTTTCCACAGTTTGTTGTGATCCATACACCAAAGGCTTTAGTATAGTCAATGAAGCACAAGTAGATGTTTTTCTGGAAATGCCTTGTTTTTTCTATGATCCAACAAATATTGGCAATTTGATCTCTGGTTCCGCTGCCTTTTCTAAACCCAGTTTCTACATCTGGAAGTTCTCAGTTCATGTACTACTGAAGCCTAGTTGAACGATTTTGATCAGAACCCTACTAGCATGTGAAATGAACATAATTGTACAATAGTGTGAACATTCCTTGGATTGGAATGAAAACTGACCTTTTCCACTCTTATGGCCACTGCTGAGTTTTCCAAATTTGCTGATATATTGATTACATCATTTTAATAGCATCTTCTTTTTTTGATAGCCTGTGGTGAACAATGTTGGGTTTGTGATCTCCAAAGAAAAAGATTTAGCTTCAGGATCAGGGACCAGGTTTGATCACTCATAGCTTTTGTGTGGCAGAAGTTTTATTACAGTGAAAAAGGAAAGAGAAATCCTCTGACACAGACATCAGAAGGGGGCATAGAGTGCCCCACTCACTCGTCTCATCAAGGCCTTATATGCTTTTACCAGACCCACTCCCACATTTGTCTTAATATAAGAGGATTAGTCAGAAGGTTCTTGTTAAGAAGGAGAAACATGTCCTTGGGTAAGATAGTTGTTATATAATCATTAGTACAGAGTTTAAGGAAAAACATACCCTTGAGCAAGATGAATTGTTTTGTTGTGTAATCATTAGCTCTGGGACTAAAGAAAGTTAGTCTTAAAAACCGTTGTCATAACAATTCAGAGTTTAAGAAAAATTGTCCTATGTGAGGAAGACAAAAAAAAAAGTTTGTCCTTTTCTCCTCCTTGAGAACCCCAGACTCCTTTCTCCTCCTCAAGGGCCCTGAACCCCTTTCTTCTTGAGGGCCCGGACTCTTTGTCAAATTACCTAAGAATTAGCTTTCTCATTTGAAATAACTCAGCTGGAATTCCATCACCACCACCAACCACCTTTGTTCATAGCAATGCTTCCTAAGTGCCACTTGACATCAAAATCCACTATGTCTGACTCTAGGTGAGTGATCACATCATGTGGTTATCCAGATCATTATGACCTTTACTCTATACTTCTTCTGTGTATTCTTGCCACCTCTTCTTAATCTCTTCTGCTTCTGTTAGGTCCATACTCTCTGTCCTTCATCATACCCCTCCTTGAATGAAATGTTCTTCAAAATCTCCAGTTTTCTTGAAGAGATCTCTAGTCTTTCCCTTTATGTTGTTTTCCTCTATTTCTTTGCATTGTTCATTGAAGAAGGCCTTCTTTACTCTCCTTGCTATTCTCTAGAACTCTGCATTCAGTTGGGTATATCTTTCCCTTTCTCCCATGCCTTTCACTTGTCTTCTTTCCTCAGCTATTTGTAAAGCCTCCTCAGATAACTAGTTTGATTCTTGCTTCTTTTGCTTTGAGATGGTTTTAGTCACCACCTCCTATATAGTATTACAAACCTCGGTCCATAGTTCTTCATGCATTCTGTCTACAAGTCCTAATCCCTTGAATCTATTCATTATCTACATTGTGTAATCATAAGAGATTCAATTTAGGTCATACCTGAGTGGCCTATTGGTTTTCCCTACTTTCTTCCATTTAAGCCTGAGTTTTCCAATAAGGAGCTCATGATCTAAGCCACAGTCAGCTTCAGGTCTTTTTTTGCTGACTATTCGGGGCTTCCCTGGTGGCTCAGAGGTTAAAGCGTCTGCCTCCAATGCGGGAGATCTGGGTTCGATCCCTGGGTCAGCAAGATCCCCTGGAGAAGGAAATGGCAATCCACTCCAGTATTCTTGCCTGGAGAATCCCATGGACAGAGAAGACTAGTAGGTTACAGTCCACGGGTCGCAAAGAGTCGGACACGACTGAGCGTTCTATCCCATATCCCATAGACAGCTTCTACATCTTCATCTGCAAAGAATATAATCAATCTGATTTTGGTATTGACAATTTGGTGATGTGCATGTATAGAATCGTCTCTTGTATTGTTGGGAAACACTGTTTGCTATGACCAGTGTATTCTCTTGATAAAACTGTTAGCCTTTGCCCTGCTTCATTTTTACTCCAAGCCCAATCCTGCCGGTTACTCCAGGTATCTTTTGACTTTATACTTTTCATTCCAATCCCCTGTGATGAAAAGGGCATCTTTTTTGGTACTATTTCTAGAAGGCCTAGTTTTATGTGAGTATGTTTTCAGTGTGTCTGCCCTCTGATGCCCTCTTGCAACACCTACCATCTTACTTGGGTTTCTCTTACCTTGGGCATGGGGTATCTCTTCACGGCTGCTCCAGCAAAGCACAGCCACTGCTCCTTACCTTGGATGCAGTACTTTGATGCAATCTCAAAAATGACAGAATGATCTCTGTTCATCTCCAAGGCAAACCATTCAATATCACAGTTATCCAAGCCTATTTCACAACCAGTAATGCTGAAGAAGCTGAAGTTGAATGGTTTCATGAAGACCCACAAAATCTTTTAGAACTAACACCCAAAAAAGATGTCCTTTTCAATACAGGGGACTGGAATGCTAAAGTAGGAAGTCAAGAAACACCTGGAGTAACAGGGAAATTTGGCCTTGGAATACAGAATGAAGCAGGGCAAAGACTAATAGAGTTTTGCCAAGAAAACGCACTGGTCATAGCAAACACCCTCTTCCAACAACACAAGAGAAGACTCTACACATGGACATCACCAGATGGTCAACACCAAAATCAGATTGATTATATTCT
>SJYT01038878.1:133742-153303 GCA_006410635.1 Cephalophus harveyi | reverse complement strand
GAATGAAGCAGGGCAAAAACTAATAGAGTTTTGCCAAGAGAATGCACTGATCATAGCAAACACCCTCTTCCAACAACACAAGAGAAGACTCTACACGTGGACATCACCAGATGGTCAACACCAAAATCAGATTGATTATATTCTCTGCAGCCAAAGATGGAGAAGCTCTATACAGTCAACAAAAACAAGACCAGGAGCTGACTGTGGCTCAGATCATGAACTCCTTATTACCAAATTCAGACTCAAATTGAAGAAAGTAGGGAAAACTGCTAGACCATTCAGGTATGACCTAAATCAAATTCCTTATGATTATACAGTGGAAGTGAGGAATAGATTTAAGGGCCTAGATCTGATAGATAGAGTGCCTGATGAACTATGGAATGAGGTTCATGACATTGTACGGGAGACAGGGATCAAGACCATCCCCATGGAAAAGAAATGCAAAAAAGCAAAATGGCTGTCTGAGGAAGCCTACCAATTACTGTGAAAAGAGAAGCAAAAAGCAAAGGAGAAAAGGAAAGATACAAGCATATGAATGCAGAGTTCCAAACAATAGCAAGAAGAGATAAGAGAGCCTTCCTCAGCAATCAATGCAAAGAAATAGAGGGAAACAACAGAATGGGAATGACTAGAGATCTCTTCAAGAAAATTAGAGACACCAAGGGAATATTTCATGCAAAGATGGGCTTGATAAAGGACAGAAATGGTCTGGACCTAACAGAAGCAAAAGATATTACAAAGAGGTGGCAAGAATACACAGAAGAAGTATACAAAAAAGATCTTTACAACCAAGCCAATCACGATGGTGTGATCATTCACCTACATCCAGACATCCTGGAATGTGAAGTCAAGTGGGCTTTAGAAAGCGTCACTATGAACAAAGCTAGTGGCAGTGATGGATTTCCAGTTGAGATATTTCATATTCTGAAAGATGATGCTGTGAAAGTGCTGCACTCAATATGCCAGCAAATTTGGAAAACTCAGCAGTGGCCGCTGGACTGAAAAAGGTCTATTTTCATTCCAATCCCAAAGAAAGGCAATGCCAAAGAATGCTCAAACTACTGCGCAATTGCACTCATCTCACACGCTGGTAAATAATGCTCAAAATTCTCTAAGCCAGGCTTCAGCAATATGTGAACTGTGAACTTCCAGATGTTCAAGCTGGTATTATANACTCAGCAGTGGCCGCTGGACTGAAAAAGGTCTATTTTCATTCCAATCCCAAAGAAAGGCAATGCCAAAGAATGCTCAAACTACTGCGCAATTGCACTCATCTCACACGCTGGTAAATAATGCTCAAAATTCTCTAAGCCAGGCTTCAGCAATATGTGAACTGTGAACTTCCAGATGTTCAAGCTGGTATTATAAAAGCCAGAGGAACCAGAGATCAAATTGCCAACATCTGCTGGATCATGTAAAAAGCAAGAGAGTTCCAGAAAAACATCTATTTCTATGGCATCACGGACTCGATGGACATGAGTCTGAGTGAACTCTGGGAGATGGTGATGAACAGGGAGGCCTGGCATGCTGCGATTCATGGGGTCGCCAAGAGTCAGACACGACTGAGCGACTGACCTGAACTGAACTGAGCAAGAAGGTCTTCTAAGTCTTCATAGAGTGAGTCAGCTTCAACTTCTTCAGTATCAGTAGTTGGGGCGTAGACTTCGATTACTGTGATGTCAAGTGGTTTGCCTTGGAAACAAACTGAGATCTTTCTGTCATTTTTGAGATTGCACCCAAGTGCTGCATTTTAGATTCTTTTGTTAACTATGGAGGCTACTCCATTTCTTCTAAGGGGTTTTTGCCTACAGTAGTAAATATAATAGTTATCTGAATTAAATATGCCCAGTCCCACCCATTTTAGTTTATGGATTCCTAAGATGTTGATGTTCACTTTTGTCTCCTTCTTGACCACTTGTAAATAGGATTAGACATAAAAATATATGCCTTATCTCAGTATCATCACACTTTTAATGCCCAGTGCAAAATTTAAAAATGAACACGTGGTCTTTTTATTGAGATACAATTGACATATAACACTGTGTAAGTTTAGGGTGTGCAGCGTGCTTATTTCACACATGTATATATTGCAGTACCATTACCACTGTAGCATTAGCCAACACCTCTATCACTTCATGTAATAATTATTTCTTTTGTGTGGCGAAAACAATTAAGATCTAGCCTTTCAGTAACTTTGAAGTTTATAGCCCAGTACTGTTGACTGTAATCACTCTGCTGTGCGTTAGGTTCCCAGAATCTCTTCATTTTCTAGTTGTAGGTTTGTACCCTTTAACCACCATCTCCTGAATTCCCTCACTCCCCATCACCTGCTAACCACCATTCTACTCTCTTTTACTATGAGTTGGCTTTTTAGATTTTGTGATATTATTCCGTATTTGTCTTTCTTTGACTTACTTAGCAAATTAGGCTCAAGGTCCACCTGCACTGCTTCAAGTGGCCAGATTTCCGTCTTCTTTACGGCTGAATTGACATTCTCTTTATCCACTCATCCCTTGGACCAAAGGAAATGAAAACAGGTTACAAAAATGGTATCTGCACTCCCACATTTATTAAAGCAGTGTTAACAATAGTCGAGGTATGGAAGTCATTTAAACGCCCATCAAATTATGACATTTAAAACACTGTCTCTCCAGTCTCTTGGATCACTATGTCCACAGGCTGAGAGCTGTTTCCTTTATAGCTCCAAACTGTGAGTGACCACTCTGCACACCAGACAGTGTTCTGGAGACCCCAAACACTGGGAGAGGCTGGAAACCTCCTGCTGGCTATCTATAGGGAGGGTTGCCATGTTCCAGCACATAGGTTGGCTGGCACCTAGTCAGAAGGATACCCCTTTCTTTTTAAATTTTCTGAACTGTTTTGCCTTCCTCGTACTTCCCACCTCCCACTCTGCTACCAAATTCCTGGTGCATCTTTGCTGTTTTTTCCTTCTCTCTCTTTCTCCCCACATCCCCCTACCCCCTGACACTTCTTTTTTCTCTATTCCAAGATATCCATGGATATCTTGAATAAAACAGACAGCTTTCTGCAAAGCCTTGTTTTTTATATTTATTATAGTTGGTAGTGGGCTTCCCTGATGGCTCAGCAGGTAAAGAACTCACCTGAAATGTAGGAGGTGTGGGTTTGATCCCTGGGTCAGGAAGATTCCCGGGAGGAGGGCATGGCAACCTACTCCTGTATTCTTGCTGGGAAAATCCCATGGACAGAGGTTCCTAGTGGGCTATGGTCCATGGGGTCACAAAGGGTTGGACATGACTAAACCGACTGAGCACATGTAGTTGGTCGTTGCCTTTCTAGCATCTCCTAATGTTCCAAAGCCTTGGGAATACACCTACCTGCTGGACATGGAACAACAGACTGGCTCCAAACAGGAAATGGAGTACATCAAGGCTGTATATTGTCACCCTACTTATTTAACTTATATGCAGAGAACATCATGAGAAACACTGGGCTGGAGGAAGCACAAATTGGAAACAAGATTGCCAGGAGAAATATCAATAACCTCAGATATGCAGATGACACCACCCTTATGGCAGAAAGTGAAGAACTAAAGAGCCTCTTGATGAAAGCAGAGAGTGAAAAAGTTGGCTTAAAACTCAACATTCAGAAAACTAAGATCATGGCATCTGGTCCCATCACTTCATGGGAAATAGATGGGAAAACAGTGGAAACAGTGGCTGACTTTGTTTTTCTGGGCTCCAAAATCACTACAGATGGTGACTGCAGGCATGAAATTAAAAGATGCTTACTCCTTGGAAGGAAAGTTATGACCTACCTAGGCAACATATTAAAAAGCAGAGACATTACTTTGCCAACAAAGGTCCATCTAGTCAAGGCTATGGTTTTTCCAGTGGTCATGTATGGATGTGAGAGTTGGACTGTAAAGAAAGCTGAGCGCCGAAGAATTGATGCTTTTGAACTGTGGTATTGGAGAAGATTCTTGAGAGTCTCTTGGACTGCAAGGAGATCCAACCAGTCCATCCTAAAGATTAGTCCTGGATATTCATTGGAGGGACTGATGTTGAAGCTGAAACTCCAACACTTTCACCACCTGATGTGAAGAGTGACTCATTTGAAAAGACCCAGATGCTGGGAATGATTGAGGGTAGGAGGAGAAGGGGGTGACAGAGGATGAGATGCAAAGAGTCAGACACAACTAAGCGACTGAACTGAACTGAAATGACACCACAAAGACTCCTCTCTTTACTCTCCTGAGTTCTATCTAAGACAGTGTAGTACACTCTCCCCAAGCCTCCAGCTCCTCAAAGGCACAAATTCAGGCACTCCCCTTTGCCTTCTGGGGCAACTCATCAGCAGTCTCTTTCCCTGGGACAGGTTGGGAAGCGCACATTCATTCCCTGCCCCCGTTTCCATGGTAGTGAGAAAGTGAACAGACTCAGTAACTACAGTGAGGACAAGAGAAGGCGGATCATCATTGTGAGTAATGGGGGACATCTCATGGAGAGTGGGGAACCAGAGTTGGGGATGCCACTCAGAGATCACTGGGTCTTTCAGCACAAGAAGAGGCCCAAGTCTGGAGATGTGGGCTGGGAAACAATAGCCTCACAGATAGAGGATGACTTTCCCTGTCCTGAGGATCACACTGCAAGTCATGTTTGCCCCCAGAAAATACCCAAAAGTTGTTCTCCAGGAAAGTTGAACAGGCAGGTAGTTGGGGCGAGGGGGTCCCCGAGATACTCCTGAGTTCACCCTCCCTGTCTGTAGCCTTGCACCTACTTAAGCAGCAGCTTTTCTATATCTAAGACCTAATATAAATGGATAACCATGATCATCACAAAGTAAAAGGAAACCTGAGATGTAAATAGGAAACATCTTGATTTAAAAAAGAAAAAAAGATTAGCTAATAGTCCAGAGGAGAAAATTTCGGAAACAGATAACTTCAAACAAAACATTCTGATAAGCATACCTGGAGTGAGATTTTAAGCATGGTAACTGTTAAATACAACAAAACAAGATCTTATGATGGGTTAAGAACTGGGGAATAATAATAAAGTTTCTTTATATTAAGGAAATATAAAATTTAGTTTAAAAATGAGAGATAAAGCACAGGAAATTTCTTTTTAAAATAAAACTTCTTTGTTTTTCTCTTTACGACTTACTTCATCCTGTATAACAGGCTCTAGGTTCATCCACCTCAGTTCAACTCACTGAAATTTGTTTCTTTATATGGTTAAGTAGTATTCCATTGTGTATATCCAGCTTCTTTATCCATTCATCTGTTGATGAACATCTAAGTTTCTTCCATGTCCTATCTATCGTAAATAGTGCTGCAGTGAACATTGGGGTACATGTGTCTTTTTAAATTGTGGTTTTCTTAGGATATATGCCCAGTAGTGAGGTTGGTGGGTCATATTGTAGCTCTAGTCCTAGCTTTTTAAGGAATCTCCATATTGTTCTACGTAGTGGCTGTGTCAATTTACATTTTCATCAACAGTGAGCAAGAAGGTTCCCTTTTCTCCACATCCTCTCCAGCATTAAAAGTTTGTAGATTTTTTGATAATGGCCATTCTGACTGGTATGAGGTGATACCTCATTGTGGTGTTGATTTGCATTTCTATAATAGAGAGCAATGTTGGGCAACTTTTCAAGTGTTCATGGTCCATCTGTATGTCTTCTTTGGAGAAATGTTTGTTTAGGTCTTCTGCCCATTTTTTGATTGTTATTTGTTTTTCTGATATTGAGCTGCAATTGCATATTGACACATATATATGGAATCTAGAAAAATGGCGCTGGTGAACCTATTTGTAGGGCAGGCATAGAGACACAGATGAAGAGAATAGACTTGTGAACACAGCGGGAGAAGAGGTTGGGATGAATTGAGAGAGTAGCACTGAAATATATACATTAACATGTGTAAAACAGGTAACTAGTTGGAAGTTGCATAAAACAAAGGAAGCTCAGCCTAGTGATGATCTGTGATGACCAAGAGGGGTGAGATGGGGGAGGAGGGCAGGGAGGCTCAAGAGGGAGGAGATATATGTATACTTACAGCTGATTCACAGTGTTGTCAGACAAAAACCAACACAAAACTGTAAAGCAGTTATCCTCCAATTAAAAATAAAAATTAAAAATTTAGAACATGAAAGGATAGTAAATATGAGTGTAAAGAAAAGAAAGAGTATTTCTTAAAAAAAAAAAAAAAATCCAGAATCCAGCCTAATAGAAGTTTTAGGAAGAGATCACAGAGCGAGTGGAGTTAAGGAAACTATGAAATAAATAACTTAAAAATTCCTTAGTGGAAAATAAGTATTTATTTTGGAAAGGAAATCAAATGCCAAGTACTCTGACTAGAAAAACAAGAGATTTTTCTCTTCGGTGCCTATCTATAAAATTTTGGAATACCAGGAAAAGAGGTCAGCTGTGAATAGAAAGAAAATTATGATGGTTTCAGAATCTCATCAATGACACTGGATGCTGAAACACAAAGGAGCTTTGAGAGGAAGTGTTCAAACTTCTTGGGGAAAATAATTTTGTGTCTTAATTCCCATACCCAGCACTCAAATATATGTGGTATGCTGTATTAGTCAGCTAGGACTTTCATAACCAAATAGCACAGATTGCATGGCTTAAGCCACAGACATTTATCTTTTCACAGCTCTGGAGGCTGGGAGTCTGCAAAATGTTGGCATGGTTGGTTCCTCATAAAACCTCTCTCCTTGATGTGCAAACGACTGTGTTCTCACTGTGTCCTATGCAGACTTTTCTCTGAGCATACCTCCCTGACATCTCTCCCTCTTCTTACAAGGCCAGAGTCTTACTGAATCAGGATCCCACTCTGACCTCATTTAACTTTAATTATACCTCTTTAAAGGCCCTATCTCCAAACAGTCACATTGGAGGAATTTTGGAGAAATATTAGCCCATAGCATATGTGATACTAAAATAAAGACATTAATATATGTCAAAGGCTAAGACAGTTTGCCTCCTTCAAGAAAAAAAGGTATATAAACCAAATGTGAAGAAAGATATTAGATCCAAGAGACAGGGAACCCAATGTAGGAGACAGATGAAGAGAGTTCCAGGGCAATGCTCTGTAGATTACACCAGCTGAAATGGACTGAATTGGTCGAGGGTCAGGAGGAAGAGCATTGGGACAAAGCAAGTATGCGTTGGATGATGTAACATGGGCCAGTAACACATGGATAAAAGAAAGATGCCTGCAGGCTCAGTTGCTCAGTCATATCTGACTCTTTGCAACCCTGTGGACTGTAGGCAGCTCCTCTGTCCATGAGATTCGTCAGGCAAGAATATTGGAGTGGGTTGCCATTTCCTCCTCCAGGAGATCTTCCTGACCCAGGGATCAAACCCACAGCTCCTATATCTCCTGAATTATCAGGCAGATTCTTGACCACTGAGCCACTAGAGAAGCCCAAGAGAAAGAATCATGAGGAACAAAGTAAGACGTGCATAAATAAAACGGCACAATGCTACTCTACCTATCTCTGTGGTAACAATGATACTTCAAATTTTTCAACTTCTAGAAACGTTAGACATGGAAACTTTAATTCTTTGTAGATGAAATTAGAAACGGAGAAATGGGACAAAAAGTCAGCTTATTGTGTGACACTGTGAATCAAGATTTATCTCCAGAAGAAGGAAGCAGTTGGAAGCTGATAATTTAACATTGTAAAGGTAACCAATATGGGAACCAGTCTTAGAGCCATATTGAGAGAGTTGATTTTCATATCAGTTCAGTTCAGTTCAGTTCAGTTGCTCAGTCGTGTCTGACTCTTTGCGACCTCATGAATCACAGCACGCCAGGCCTCCCTGTCCATCACCAACTCCTGGAGTTCACTCAGACTCACGTCTGTTGAGTCAGTGATGCCATCCAGCCATCTCATCCTCGGTCGTCCCCTTCTCCTCCTGCCCCCAATCCCTCCCAGCATCAGAGTCTTTTCCAATGAGTCAACTCTTCGCATGAGGTGGCCAAAGTACTGGAGTTTCAGCTGCTGGAGTCTAAAATTGGAAAATTAATACGTGTTCCAGTGGCAAAGCATTATCTAGAGAGCTGACATTAAACATTACAGTGAGAATCAGTGGAAAGAACTGACTCCCCCCACCACTTGCCTCTGCTCAGGATTTGGGTTGGTAAAATGGGTGAGAAGATGTCGCTCTGCATCACATACCCTCCTGGTACTAGTCTACCTTTTCTCATATATGTATTTAATTACATAAGTATATCAAATACATGTAATTATACATAATGTGGTGTTTATCACACTGACATTTTAGTTGACAGAGAATTATATGTAGAAACTACCTCTTCCTTCTTTTCCCCTTTATATAAACTTTCCCTAGTGCATATTTCTATCTTCAGGGAGTAACTTTCTAACTTGCAAAATTATTGAAAAACTTATTTCACTTCAAGTCATGCTATTGAATTTCCACATTTCTATCTTTTAAAAAAGTCTCTGTTCTATAAGTTCACTTTTTTCATTCTTCAAATTTATGTATTAAGAATTGAGGCCAATAATATGATTTATTTCCTTATTTTTCCTTGTAAATCACTAGATCCCACCTCTACTACTCAGCTCTTTATAAAATGTATTTGCTTTTTATTGTCACTTTCTCCTTTCTTTCCAAGAGATCTCTGAGCAGAGTCCAACTTGCCTTTCTATCCTGACTATATGACAAATCAGAGCTCATTTTCAAATTCTCTCTCAAATTTGAGCCCATTCTCTCTCAAATTCTTTTCTTTCTGAACATATTATATTAGAATAGAAGGCAATGATCCATATTTGTACATCTTATTTGGGTAGGAGCAAGAGACCTGAGTGTCTTTTGAGGGAGGGAAAATACTCTGTATGCCTTGTGAGAGAACAGAACATCTCAGAGTTTAGAGGGACACTTTCGTATTTCCTTTCATTAGTTATCATCTATTTTTCCTTTTGTGATAAATACTGGAGACAGTTGGTGGACTTTACTTTCCCGTCATGCTGGGTACCTTGAACCAGAGTCATCTCCATAATGCTTTCTTGTAGGAATACTATTTACAAAGTAGGGATGCAAAAAGATATGTTCATCTGTAATGAGTCTTAGTGGTTCTTTTCTAGATCTCCGTATCTCCTATTAAATGGATGATTTCTTTTTGGGATCCAGTTTTACCTTACCAAAGAGGTGACATCTTAATCCCTTCCTCCCTCTGCCCTGTCTTCCACACTGAATAGCCACTGGAATTTTGAGGATATTTGTAAGGTTTTGTTTTTTCTTTTTTATGTTTTTAAGTTTTACGAACATATTTTTCATTCTTAATTATTTGTGGTGAGACAAATATCCTTACCTGATTAAGTACTGCCTTCAACAGTTTGAGAACTTTCTAGAGATGCATATGTAGAACCAAAAGACAGTTAAATGACTTATCAAGAAGTCATTTAAGCTTTTCTTTTAATTAGCAAACAATTTTGAGAAAATAAAATTCACTGAACTATAGGCTTTTTCTCCCTTCACTATGCCTAGTGCTATTTTCTACCCAAAAGAAACACACCTCCACTGATTATTGTATCACTGATTATTGTATCAGTTTGGCACAAGTGAGAGCCAGTAGTTTTGAATCACCTGGGGTCTCATTTCCATCATAGCCAAAGATAACTATTAAATGAATTCCTCTTTAGAAATGGAGTCATCAGAGCCCGCTTGCATCAAACCCAGGGGCCATCACAGATGGCACAGAATGCCAGGATTGCATCCAGATGATAGAGAACATAAACTTCCCTGAAAGAGTATCTACTTACTACTAGGATTTATAGTGAAGAGATTAGAAATAAATTCAACAGTGAAATGCAGTGCCATAGCCACAATTTCTTTTTTAAGAGTTTAGTGATATGTCAATCTCAACCCCAGTGGTCAATCATCTATAAACTGTACTGAGTCCCAAGAAAATTCACCTGAAATGTGTGATGCTGTTTTGCTTAGGTCATCAGGTCCTAATTTCTGTAACCATTCTGTAACAGAAACGATGATGTGACTGATATTTGGATATTTCCCCAAATTAAGAGATTTGAACTTGTCACTTTTTCAAATGAGCAAATGAATCCTATTAATAACTGTTTTTAGGAGCAGATGGGACTATCTGATGCACAGATGGAAACCAAAATATTTAAAACATTCATTTTCTTTCCATCTATCTGTGGGAATCATTTTTGTTTTAAACTTATCAACCAAAAATTTTGTGCCTAGAATTTATTCTGCCAAGTCAACTGTGTTCAGTTGTGGTTGTTCAAACAAATATTTGTAAATACTTTTATTTGTTGGGCAATGCCTCTTACTGAGACAATTGGCATTGTCCTCATGTTGAGTAGACAAACACTAAGCTGACCACTACTTTTAAAGCCACAGTGGTAACACATACTAGGAAAGAGAAGCACAGAATTCTGGGAGAATCCATGCCCACATCTCCTGGGGGGTTAAGAAGGGAATCTTGAGGGGCATGATGTTTGAGCTGACACCTGAGAGGTGAGCAAGGCCCTGTTCGGCAAGGGAGGGGCACAGAAATGAGGAAGTATCCTATTTGGAGGTAATATCAGAGGGAGGACCTAGTGGTGTAGAGAAACAGACACAGTTGCCTCTGGAGGAACTGAGGAAGGCCAGCAAACTTAAAGCTCTCATGCCTGAGAAACAGCAGGAGAAACTTGCTAGGGATGACCAAGGCCTTCAGGAGTCTGGGGTAGTGTTGGAGGCTCTAGGAAGGGGTGATATGTGAATGGACATGCATTTTAAAGAGCCATTCTGGCAAATATTAGGAGAAAAGATTTCAGAGAACAAAAGTGAGTACTTTTGTTTTAGGTACATGCCCTTTATCAAATACGTGCATTGCAAGTGCTTTTTCCTAGTCTACACTTGTCATTTATTTTCTTAACTGTGTCTTTTGAAGAACAGATATTTTCAATTTTGATGAAATCCAGTTTATCAAGTTTTTTCCATGGATCATGCTTTTGTAGTTTTATGTAAAATTTATCAGCTTATGTTTTCTTCTAACAGTTTTTAAAGTTTAAGTTTTATATTTAGATCAACAGCCCATTTTGAGGTAATAATCATATGCAGTGTAAAATATGGATCATAATTTTTTTTTCATGTGGATAGATAATGTTTGCACACTATTTGTTGAAAGGATCATTCTGTGTTGTCTTCTTACATTTGTCAAAAATCAGTTATCCCTATGTGCATCAATCCATATCTGGACTCAATCCTAACCATTGATCCACTTATTTGTCTTTATCACACTGTTTGGAGTTACTGCATCTCTAAACTAAACCTTGAAATTGGATCTGTAGTTCTGCACCTTTGGTCTTCTCTTTCAAAATTTTACTGGCTACTATGGGTGCTTTGCAGTCCCATATTTTAGAAATAGTTTGTCAATTACTAAAATAAAATCCTCCTTTGTTGAAGATAAGGTGTCCATTGGTGTGTGGATTTATCTCTGGGCTTTCTATTTTGTTCCATTGATCTATATTTCTGTCTTTGTGCCAGTACCATACTGTCTTGATGACTGTGGCTTTGTAGTAGAGCTTGCAGCCAGGCAGGTTGATTCCTCCAGTTCCATTCTTCTTTCTCAAGATTGCTTTGGCTATTNNATAGGTGTGTGGATTTATCTCTGGGCTTTCTATTTTGTTCCATTGATCTATATTCCTGTCTTTGTGCCAGTACCATACTGTCTTGATGACTGTGGCTTTGTAGTAGAGCCTGAAGTCAGGCAGGTTGATTCCTCTAGTTCCATTCTTCTTTCTCAAGATTGCTTTGGCTATTCGAGGTTTTTTGTATTTCCATAAAAATTGTGAAATTGTTTGTTCTAGCTCTGTGAAAAATACCACTGGTAGCTTGATTGGGATTGCATTGAATCTGTAGATTGCTTTGGGTAGTATACTCATTTTCACTATATTGATTCTTCTGATCCATGAACATGGTATATTTCTCCATCTATTAGTGTCCTCTTTGATTTCTTTCATCAGTGTTTTATAATTTTCTATATATAGGTCTTTAGTTTCCTTAGGTAGGTATATTCCTATTGCTTTGTTGGTTTCTACCATACATCAACATGCATCAGCCACAAGTATACAGATGTCCCCTCCCTCTTGGACCTCACTCCCACCTTCTGCCCCATCCCACCCCTCTAGGTTGTCGCAGAGCCTGGTCAGAGTTCCCTGAGTCATACAGCAAATTCCCACTGGCTATCTATTTTGCATATGGTAGTGTGTATGTTTCCCTGCTATTCTCTCCATTCGTTCCACCCTCTCTGTCTCCCCTGCAACCCCTCAGCTCTTAGCACAGAGTTCAATGAGTGGGGAAAAAACCTTGTTGGTTGCATAGTCTGCCGTGGCTCCTGAATGGCCTTGAAATTGTCACTAGGGGCGTCAACAGTTTCAGACAGTTCTGTGTGGGGTTACAACATCATGAAGATCTGTGTTCCTTGTGGGCAAAGGCTATCTAATCCTGCCTTAAAACTAGGAGCCAGATTCTGCTTCCTCAGTAGTAAGACCACTGTTTCATGGAGGGAGGGATGCCCTACAACTCTGGGGATGACTTACAGAGTGTTGTTGATCCTGGTTTATTTCAATCCCTCCTTTCTTTTCTAACAGGCAGTTCTATGGAGCAAAATGAAAAGTTCCTATCTTTCGATCTTTGTTATACAAAGTTACAGTGAAATCATGACAGGCAGAATAAGATGTCCATGTACTAATCTCTGGATGGTAGCTATGTTACTTTATAATGGGAGTTGGAAGATATGATTGGTGGTTTAGTCCCTAAATTTTGTCTGACTCTTGCATTTTGGGATAGTTATTATCTTGGATTATGTGCCTGGTCTACACATTTTGTATAAATGGAATCATACAATATGTGATTCCATTCTGATTGGGTCCAATTTAATAAACCAAGTCCTTAAAAGTAGAACAGGCAGGGAGGAGAGTGGGTCAGAGAGCTGTGACATGAGAAGGACTCCATCCATCTTTGCTGACTCTGAAGATGAAGGAAGAGGCCATGAGCCAAGTAGTAAGGGCAACTGCTGCTGCTGCCAAGTCGCTTCAGTTGTGTCCGACTCTGCGTGACCCCAGAGACGGCAGCCCACCAGGCTCCCCTGTCCCTGGGATTCTCCAGACAAGAACACTGGAGTGGGTTGCCATTTCCTTCTCCAATGCATGAAAGTGAAAAGTGAAAGTGAAGTCGCTCAGTCCTGCCCAACTCTTTGCAACCCCATGGACTGCAGCCCACCAGGCTCCTCCATCCATGGGATTTTCCAGGCAAGAGTACTGGAGTGGGGTGCCATCGCCTTCTCCAAAGGGCAACTGCTAGAATCTGGGAAAACAAGGAACAGATTTTCCCCTAGAACTTCTGGAAAGGAAGGCGGCCCAGACACCAGCCCACACCACTGTAGCTTCTCAAGGCCCATGTCAGACTTCTGACCTTTAGAACAGTCAGATAACATGTTTGTATTGTTGAAGACACTACATTTCTGATCATTTATTTATAGGAGCAGTAGAAATACAAGTACCCCCATTTTTTTTTAGCCAATCATGACCCTTGTCACTTACACAAAATAGTTCAGTGACTCAGGCAGAGTAGGGAGGTTGAGGCAAGATGGTATTTGTCTATCCATTCTAGAAAGAAAAGCAGTGTTGTCTAGAATCCTGGAGCTAAAACTGGCCTGGTTGTCTTGGAAATTGTTACCTTTAACCCTAGGACTTAAGTTAAATTGGGAAATGTGAATGGCCTTCTGCTGGCAGTCTTTTTGAGAAAGGCATGGACTGGCTGTGTGGAGTTTTTGTTGCAGGGGTAGAGTGTACATGCTTCAGGTTTTTAGCACCCATTTGTAGAACTCTGGTCCACAGAGGGTCAGGAGCCCCAAAGTTCAGGCCCTGGGGTGATTTCCCTTGGGCATTACTTTGGTTGGTTACTAAAACCATTGGATGAACTCTGTTATCAGTTACCTATTGACATAGTAATGCTACATAAAAAACCATCCCACCCCCCAAACCTTGCTGAGTTAAAACAATAACCGTTTATCATCGCTTATAAACCATTTAGTTTTATGGATTGGTTGCACAGCTCCGCTGATCTGGGCTGGGCTCAACTGGGCTCAGCATCTGTGGTCAGGTTGACTGGAGGCTGATTGGTCCAGAATGATCTCAGCTGGGGAGACTTGGCTCTCTCCCCACTTTCAGAAGACTGGCTGATCTTCTCTTGAGGGGTGGGGGAGAGGGAAAGGGGAGGAGAGAGGCCTCTTGAGGCCTAGCCTGAAGCTGAGCTGTTGAGGCCCACATTCTATTGATCAGAGTAAGTTACAAGGCAGCCTAGATTCAAAGAACAGGGAAATAGATTTAACTTTTTCTCTTTTTAAAGAAACTTTTCATTTTGTATTGGGATAGAGCCGATCAGCAACCGAACAAAAAAGAGGAAATCAAACCAGTCAATCCTACAGGAAGTCAACTCTGAATATTCACTGGAAGGACTATTGCTGAAGCGCCAATACTTTGACCACCTGATTTTGCTAAGAGCTGACTTCGCATCATTGGAAGAGACCCTGGGAAAGATTGAAGGAGAAAGGGGAAGGGGGCAGCAGAGGCTGAGACAGTTAGCATCACTGACTCAATGCACACGAATCTGAGCAAACTCCGGCAGACAGTGGAGGACAGAGGAGGCTGGCGTGCTATATTCCATGAAGTTGCAAAGAGTTGGACACGACTTATCGACTGAACAGCAACAGCAACAACAGCCAGTAAATAGCCGATGAACAATGTTGTAACAGTTTCAGGTGGACAGTGAAGGGACTCAGCCGTGCATATACACGTTATCCATTCCCCTTCCAACCCCCCTCCCATCCAGGCTGCCACATAAGCTTAAACAGAGTTCCGTGTGCTGCACAGTAGGTCCTTGCTGGAGATTGAACTTCTTGATGAGGGGAAGTACCAAGTCTGTTGCACGGGGTGTGGGAAGGATGGAGAATTAGGGCCATCTTTGCAGTCAGTCTGCCCCAGACTCTCTGGGAAGGAAAATGTGCCCTTTGTCCCAGCTAGCTCCAGTCCTCTCCTGGCTGGGAGAGTCATGGGAGCCTCTGGATCCTGTCCGCTGTTCACTCCACACCCCGCCTCTCAAGGAAAGCCACAGTTTTCCCATGAACTGCCAGCCGTCAGCCCCTCCCTTCCCTGTCTCTCTGCTGCAAGCCTGAGGGATGTTGGGGTGAGACCAGCCGGCTTGATGAATGCCAGGCTCTGTAAACCCTCCCCTGGCCTCTGTCACAGCATCAGCATGAAATGAACTTGCTAATACTCTGAGAGCCACAGACCTTTTCCTCTTCCCCAGCACAACGCATCTAATCGATCTGGCTGGGTGAGCCGCAACAAACGCCACAGAAAAAGGCATCAGCAAATTTAAAGCCTCGTTCGAGGTCTTGATTCACCATAAACTAAGTTGCCGGCAGCAGGCATTGACATGTCTTCTACTGCGGTTGATACCAGGATTTATCGACTTGCTGTAAGATGTTGATATTGACCAGGACTGAGTTCCAAATGAAAAGACCTATGGCAGTATATCTTTATTGCTCAGATAATCCTCGTATTTGCTAATCCTTCCTTGTCCCACTCAATACTGTAGGAGAAATTCTTTGGGAATGGAGAGACCATCACTTAGATACAACAAGATGCTCTTTGCCTACAAGGCCTCCTGAAACAGGGCTGGAGGTACAAGCAGCATGTTGGGAACATAACCGGTGTGGGCAGATCTATTTATGCCGGCACCAAAAACCATAATACCTTGAACTTTTTAGAGACCCAGCTCTCTCCTCTTGGAAGACAGCCCAGGACAAAACCCAACAGGACTTGGCATGGGACCTGTTCACCAAGAGTGTCCACTTCCTTTTCCCCACTGGTCCACTTCAGGGCCTCAGGCTGGCCTTCCTCCCACCCAGGCTAGTGGATTCCAGTCCCAGGGGACACTATGATGTCACCCTTAGTGCTGGCTCCTGACAGTGAAATTAATGTGACATTTGGTTCTTGCAAATTTCAAGGCCCACTAGGAACACAGAGAAAGGAGGGACAGTTTATTACTTGCTAATTTATTTTCTCATTGAAATACAGTTTGCAGCCCTCACTTTAAGGGAGGGTATGCTTGCAATAGCGTCACATATGGTGACTTTGGAATTATTTTGGATGTCAGGGACGCTGGGGAAACCAGCAGGGAGCAGAATGAACAGGGCCAAGGAAGCAACCCAGAGGGCTGGGCCAGGGGGCAAGGCAGAGAGGCAGACTTTTACAACTCAGCTGCCTTACCCAGCTCTGTTTCCCTTAATAGTCTTCAAGGGCCTGTTCAAAGACGAAGATGGAGGCCGGTGGGGAGAGGCCAGGGGAGACAGAGTCACAGGAAGAGGGAGACTTCACAGACACGCTTTCCCCGGCGCCAGGTGAGCAGGTTCAGGACGACCCGGACGCTGGCTCACCGGGAGCGTCCTGCTCTGCTCTCTCTTCTAAGGCTTGTGTTGCCATTAACAGGGCAATCTCCACTGGCCCTCCTGGCATGCTGCCTTAGAGAGGGAAGGACCTGATCACAACATCCCCTGCATCCCAAAGAGCAACGGACAGGGACTGAGAGCACTGGCTTGGCTGCCAGACAGTTTTGGGTTTGAAATAGGGGTTTTGCACTTATCAGCCGGGTGACCTTGGGCAGAACCGTGACAGACAGTGTTTATCCTTTTCTCCTTTGCCAGTGGGATATTAAGTTTGTTCAGGTATCAGTTTCTGTGATCTCTGGGGAGGTGGGCCCAGGTCTTGATCTTAGAGTGATCAGTTCTGCTCAATGAGATGAAAAGGGAACACGTTGGGGATAGTTCTGGCATTTTTACTCCCTGATATGAGAAGGCAGACAAGGAGTATCTCTCTATTCTGTCTGACACCTGCTTTCTTCTTGATGTGAACCTGGTGGGTGGGAGGGATCTCCCTGTTCATACTGCCCTCCTGCTTGCTACAGTGGAAATTCATTGGCTAATGATGTGGCTCTGGCAGACATTTTACTACCAAGAGGCCATTAAAATGTGGAGACACCTATTTGGGGTCCTGCCACCAAAAAGCAGGCTTCCCAGATGGTGCTAGTGGTAAAGAATCTGCCTGTAAATGCAGGAGATGCAATTGAAATGGGTTTGATCCCTGGGTTGGGAAGATCCCCTGGAGAAGAACATGGCAACCCACTCTAGTATTTGCTCCTGGAGAATCCCATGGATAGAGGGGCCTGGCAGGCTACAGTCCATAGAGCTGCAAAGGGTTGGACATGACTGGAGTGACTTAGTGTGCACGCATGCAGGCACACAATGGCTAATAATGCTAAATATTTGTTTGACATCCACATATCCTCTTTAATGAAGTGTTTATTTCAGTCCTTTGCCCATTTTTAGATTGTGTTATTTGTTTTCCTATTGTTGAGTTTTGAGAATTCTTTGCTTATTCTGGATACAAGTCCTTTGTTGGATATATGATTTGAAAATATTTTCTTCTAGTCTGTAGTTTTTCTTTTCATTCTCTTGATCGGGTCTTTTGCAGACCAGAGGTTTTGGTTTTGAAGAAATCTGATTTTCAATTTTTTTTTTGCATTTATACTTTTGGTGTCATATCTAAGAATGTTTTGCCTAACTTCATATCTCAAAGATTTTACCTATACCTTTGGTGAAGTTTTGTAGTTTTATTTTTTTTTGTCTTTTAAAATATAGATATATTTTATTGTAGTTAACTTACAATGTTTCAGGAGCACAGCAAGGTGATTCAGCTATACAGATACAAAAATATTATTTTTGAAATTATTTTCCATATGTCATTACAAAATATTGACTATAGTTCACTGTGCTATACAGCAAAACTTTGTTGCTTGTTGCATATCTATTTTTTAATTAGAAATCTAGCATTCTATTCATACTAAGTCAAACATGCTAACCTTCTCTGTATTGTTCCAATTTTAGTATATGTCTTGCCGAAGTGAGCCCTGTAGTTTTATATTTAGATATATGATCCAATTAATTTTTTTATATGGGGTGAATTTTTTTTTTAGTGTAGTTGTGTTTTACATGATTGTTGCAGTACCATTTGCTGAAAACACTGTCTTTTCCCCACTGAATGGCTTTTGCACATTTGTTTAAAAAAAATGAGTTTGCCATGTTTCTGTGGGTCTGTTTCTGGACTCTATTCTAATTCATCTGATATGTATATGTCTATTTCTTTGCTAATTCCATGTCTTGACTGCTATAACTTTATCAAAATTTGGGTGGTGTGACTTCCCCAATCTTACTCTTCATTTTCCAAAATTGATTTATTTATTTGTCTTCCTTAGTCTGGGCTGCTATAACGGAATACCATAGAGTGAATGGCTTAAACAACAAACATTTAGTTTTCAGTTCTGGAGGTTGGAAATTTGAGATTAGGGAGTCAACATGGCTGGGTACTGGTGAGAGCCCCCCTCTTGGTTCATAGTTGATTGCCTTCTTGCTATATTCTTCACATGGAAGAAAGAAAGAGAGGAAGCAAGCTCTCTCTTGTCTCTTCATGTAAGGGCAGTAATTCCATTATCGGGACTCCACTCTCATGACCTAATTACCTCCCTAAATCTCCATCTCCAAATACCATCGCATTGACAATTAGGGTTTCAGCATGTGAATTTTAGGAGTACACAGTCAGTCAGTCCATAGCACTATTCTAGTTTCTTTGCTTTTCCATATAAATTTTAAAGTTAAGTTCAGTTCAGTCGCTCAGTCGTGTCCGACTCTTTGCGACCCCATGAATCGCAGCACGCCAGGCCTCCCTGTCCATCACCAACTCCCAGAGTTCACTCAGACTCGCGTCCATTGAGTCAGTGATGCCATCCAGCCATCTCATCCTCTGTCGTCCCCTTCTTTTCCTGCCCCCAATCCCTCCCAGCATCAAGTCTTCTCCAATGAGTCAACTCTTCACATGAGGTGGCCAAAGTACTGGAGTTTCAGCTTTAGCATTATTCCTTCCAAAGAAATCCCAGGGCTGATCTCCTTCAGAATGGACTGGTTGGATCTCCTTGCAGTCCAAGGGACTCTCAAGAGTCTTCTCCAACACCACAGTTCAAAAGCAGCAATTCTTCGGCACTCAGGTTTCTTCACAGTCCAACTCTCACATCCATACATGACTACTGGAAAAACCATAGCCTTGACTAGACGGACCTTAGTCGGCAAAGTAATGTCTCTGCTTTTGAATATGTTATCTAGGTTGCTCATAACTTTTCTTCCAAAGAGTAAGTGTCTTTTAATTTCATGGCTGTAGTCACCATCTGCAGTGATTTTGGAGCCCCCAAAATAAACTCTGACACTGTTTCCCCATCTATTTGCTATGAAGTGGTGGGACCGGATGCCATGATCTTAGTTTTCTGAATGTTGAGCTTTAAGCCAACTTTTTTGCTTTTCTCTTTCACTTTCATCAAGAGGCTTTTTAGTTCCTCTTCACTTTCTGCCATAAGGGTGGTGTCATCTGCATATCTGAGGTTATTGATATTTCTCCCGGCAATCTTGATTCCAGCTTGAGTTTCTTCC
>SJYT01038878.1:84487-131571 GCA_006410635.1 Cephalophus harveyi | reverse complement strand
TTCATACTGTTCATGGGGTTCTCAAGGCAAGAATACTGAAGTGGTTTGCCATTGCCTTCTCCAGTGGACCACATTCTGTCAGACCTCTCCACCATGACCCGCCCGTCTTGGGTTGCCCCGTGGGCATGGCTTAGTTTCATTGAGTTAAACAAGGCTGTGGTCCTAGTGTGATTAGATTGACTAGTTTTCTGTGAGTATGGTTTCAGTGTGTCTGCCCTCTGATGCCCTCTTGCAACACCTACCATCTTACTTGGGTTTCTCTTACCTTGGGCGTGGTGTATCTCTTCACAGCTGCTCCAGCAAAGTGCAGCTGCTGCTCCTTACCTTGGATGAGGGGTATCTCCTCACCGCCACCCTTCCTGACCTTCAAGCCAATTTTAAAGTTAGCTTGCCCAAATCTATAGAAAAAATCCTGGTGGAACTTTGAAATTATATGAATCTATAGATCTAGCTGGAAAAAATGAATATCTTTACTACATTGAATTTTCCAATCCATGAGCATGGTATATCTTGCCATTTCAGTCAGTTCAGTCGTTCAGTCATGTCCAACTCTTTGCAACCCCATGCTTGTTATTTATTTAGGCCAAATTTGAATTTTTTCATCAGCATTTTGTAGTCTTTTCAGCGCACATATCCTTTGTTTATTTTTTAGATTTATGCCAAAGTATTTAATGTTTCTTGAAATATGAAAATGGTATGCATTTTTCAGTTCAGTTCAGTCGCTCAGTTGTGTCCAACTGTTTGCGACCACATGGACTGCAGGACACCAGGCCTCCCTGTCCATCACCAACTCCTGGAGCCTGCTCAAACTCATGTCCATCAAGTTGGTGATGCCATCCAGCCATCTCATCCTCTGTCGTCCCCTTTTCCTCCTGCCTTCAGTGTCTAAAACTATGATTGATTTTTGTGTGTTGACCTGGTGACCTGTGACCTTGTTAAACTTACTTATTGTTTCTAGGAATTTTGCTGTTATTGTTATTGATTTCTCAGGATTGTATACTTAGAAAATTATGTTGTTTGTGAAGAAAGACATTTTTATTTTTTCCTTTTCAATCCGTATTTTATTTCTTTTTCTTGCCTAGTTATACTAACTACAATTTCCAGTATGATGTTGATTGGACTGGTGAGAGTATATCTTCTTCTTTAAAGGAGAAGAATTGAGTCTTTTTCCACCAAGTGTGATGTTAGCTGTAGGCTGTAGGTTTTTTGTAGATGTCATTTGTTAGGTTGAGAAGGTTCCCTTATATTCCTAGTTTGCTGGGATTAAAAAAAAAAATGATTATATACTGAATTTTGTCCAATGCTTTTCTCCATCAGTTAGTATGATCATGAGGTTTTTCTTCTTAGAATGTTGATTTAGGGGATTGCATAGATTGACTTTCAAATATCAATCCATCTTTGAATTTCCAGGATAAACTTGACTTGTTTATAGTATATTTTTCTTTCTATATTCTCCTGAACTTAATTTGCTAATATATTTTGAAAATTTTGTGTCTGTGTTCATGAGAGATATTGTTTCCAGTTTTCTTTTTTCTTCTCTTTTCTCTTCTTTCTTTCTTTTCTCTTTTTTGAGGCAGGGAGTACTGTGTTTGATTTTTGGTGTCAGGGTAATGCTAACTTCATAAATTGAGCCATAGTGTTTCCTCCTATTTTCTGGAAGAGATTGTCTGGATTATTTCTTCTTTAAAAGGTAGAATTTGCCAGTGAAATAATCTAGTCCTGTGGGTTATTTTTGGGGAAAGATTTGAAATATTATAAATTCTTTAATAGTTATAGTTCTATTTGGGTTATTTATTTCATCTTGGGAGAGTTTGAGTAGTTTGTGGTTTTTTAAAAATTGGTTATTTTATCTAAGTTGTCAAATTTATATGTGCATAATTGTTTATAGTGTTCCCTTACTGTCATTTTAGTGTCTGTGGGGCTTATAGTGATAGCCCCTTTTAAAATTTCTATATTGATAATTTGTATTCTCTTTTTGTTTCTAGAAAATTTTCAATTTTATTCTTTTTATATAACCAGCTTTTCTTTGTATTAATTTCCTTTAGTTTTTTCTGTTTTCAATTTCACTAATTTCTTTGATCTTTATTACTGATTTCTTCAATTTTTATTGTTTCTTTTCTTTTGCTTGCTCTCTGTTTATTTTGTTCTTCTAATTTCTTAGAGTAGAAATTTAGATGATTGACTTGAAATCTTGATTGGTTTCTAATATAATCACTTAATGTATAAGTTTCTCTAGAGCTATGGCCTTAAGCTATATTTCACAAATTGTGATGTGTTGTGTTTTCATTTTTATTTAGTTAAAAATATTTTCTAATTTCCCTTGAGACTCTTCTTTGGCATATGGATTATTTAGAAGTTTATTGTTTAATTTCCAAGTATTTGGAGATTTTCCTGTTATTTTTCTGTTCCTAATCAATTTAATTCTTTATGGTCAGAGAACATCATTTAAATAGTTTCAGTTCTTTTAGATTTGCTGGTTTATTTCATCACCCATGATTTGGTCAATCTTTGTGAATGTTCCAAGAATGTATATTCTGCTATTCTTGAGTGGAGTGCTGTATTGAGAAGGATGAATATTCTTCTATTGTGGGATGAAGTGCTATGTAAATGTCAGTTATTGTAGATCTAGTCTGATGATGTTTAGTTCTTCTATATTCTTGTTGGTTTTCTGTTTACTGGTTTTAATTATTAAGAGTATTGACGTCTCCAGCTATAATTATAGAGTTGCCTACTTCTTTTATTTGTTTTCTAGATTGTACTGCCTTTTTTCCCCTTTGACTCCTTTTTCTATTTTATTTTATTTTGGACTTTTATTTTGTATTTAGTTTATAGCAACTTGATTATGATGTATTTGGACATGGATTTCCCTGGGTTTATCCTTTTTTTTTTTTGACTTACTGAGCTTCTTGAATTTGTATATATTTTTTCTGTTTAGACAATCTAAATAATTTTTAGTGTTTCACTTACATTTCTTTATTTTTTTTAGTCTATCTCTTTGTACTTTATTTTTAGTGGTTGCTTTAGGGGTTACAATATACAGTCTTAACTTTTCACAAACTACTGAGAGTCAATATTTGACTATTTAAAGATCAAAGAAATTAGTGAAATTGAAAACAAAAAAAAATAAAGGAAATTAATACAAACAGAAGCTGGTTATATGGAAAGATGAATAAAATTGAAAATTTTCTAGAAACAAAAAGAGAATACAAATTATCAACATAGACTGGAATGGAGGAATCTTGCCACATCAGTCCATCTATTCTCCTGACTTTAGGTTGTGATTCTCTTACGTAATGTATCTGCATGCACTAAGAGCTTCACCAGATGGTGTTATAATTCTGCTTTTAGTCATCAAATATATTTTAAAGAACTTAAGAGATTATAGCTTATTATACCTAACCAGATATTTATCCTTTTTGAGGCTCTTCCTTCATTCTGATGTTCCAATTTTTCTTCTGGTATTACTTTCCTCTGTCTGAGAAATACCCTTTAACAATTCTTCTAAAGGGTATCAGCCGGCATCTTCGTTTCTCTTCATCTGAGGAGGTCTTTATCTTAAATTCTGAAGGATAATTTTTGATGAGTATGAAATCCCAGTTGAGAGTGCTTTGTTTTCAGCACCTTAAAAATGGCATGCCACTTCCTTCTGGTTTCCATGGTTTCTCAAGACAAATCCACAGTCATTGAATCACTCTTTTCCTATAGCTACTGTGTTGTTTTTCTCTGATCGCCTTCAAGACTTTTATTTTGTATCACAGCAATTTGATTCTGATGCACTTGGGCACAGATTTCTTTGGGTTTACCCCTTTTTGAATTTTCTGAGCTTCTTGAGTTTGTATGTTTATTTCTTTTTTCCAGGTTTAGGGGTTTTCAGCCATTATTTCTTCAAAAAAATTTCAGCAGCATACTATTTTTTCTCTCTGGGATTCTATTAACACAAAGGTTCTGTTCTTTTTTTTTTTTTCATTTTATCTTTGTCCTTCATTTTGAATATATTTATTCATCTGCCAGTTGGTTAAATGCTTTCCTGTGTATTATCTATTCTGTCATTGATCTAATCGATGGCCTCCCTTTAGAGGATAAGTACTGTTTCTTGGGCTCCTCGAGTTGGTTTAAGTTACTTTTTTTTTTTTTTACTGTTCTTTTTGATATATATTTTCTTTTTTTTTTTTAATTTAAATTTAAGGGAACCCTCTTACACTGTTGGTGGGAATGCAAACTAATACAGCCACTATGGAGAACAGTGTGGAGATTCCTTAAAAAACTGGAAATAGAACTGCCTTATGACACAGCAATCTCACTGCTAGGCATACACACTGAGGAAAGCAGAATTGAAAGAGACTCGTGATCCAAAAGTCTACAAGCAATAAATGCTGGAGAGGGTGTGGAGAAAAGGGAACCCTCTTACACTGTTGGTGGGAATGCAAACTAATACAGCCACTATGGAGAACAGTGTGGAGATTCCTTAAAAAACTGGAAATAGAACTGCCTTATGACACAGCAATCTCACTGCTAGGCATACACACTGAGGAAAGCAGAATTGAAAGAGACTCGTGTACCCCAATGTTCATCGCAGCACTGTTTATAATAGGCAGGACATGGAAGCAACCTAGATGTCCATCAGCAGATGAGTGGATAAGAAAGCTGTGGTACATATACACAATGGAGTGTATTACTCAGCCATTAAAAAGAATACATTTGAATCAGTTCTAATGAGGTGGATGAAACTGGAGCCTATTATACAGAGTGAAGTAAGACAGAAAGAAAAACACCAATACAGTATACTAATGCATATTATATGGAATTTAGAAAGATGGTAATAATAACCCTGTATGCTAGACAGCAAAAGAGACACAGATGTATAGAACAGTCTTTTGGACTCTGTGGGAGAGGGAGAGGGTGGGATGATTTGGGAGAATGGTATTGAAACATGTATAATATCATATAAGAAATGAACCACCAGTCCAGGTTTGATGCATGATACAGGGTGCTCAGGGCTGGTGCACTGGGATGACCCAGACGGATGGTATGGGGAGGGAGGTAGGAGGGGGGTTCAGGATGGGGAACAAGTGTACACCCGTGGAGGATTCATGTTGATGTATGGCAAAGCCAATACAATATTGTAATTATCCTCCAATTAAAATAAATAAATTTAGATTTAAGTTACTTTTATCATTTTGTTCTATAAATATGTGTTGAAGACAACTAGGTCTCAGATTCTTGTGCTTACAATGTTTGCTGCTGCTACTACTGCTGCTAAGTCACTTCAGTTGTGTCTGACTCTGTGTGGTCCCATAGACAGCAGCCCACCAGCCTCCTCTGTCCCTGGGATTCTCCAGGCAAGAACACTAGAGTGGGTTGCCATTTCTTTTTCCAATGCATGAAAGTGAAGCGTGAAAGGGAAGTCGCTCAGTCGTGTCTGACTCTTTGCGACCTCATGGACTGCAGCCCACCAATCTCCTCCGTCCATGGGATTTTCCAGGCAAGAGTACTGAAGTGGGGTGCCATCTGAAATTTATAAATTAAATGCAAACAAAAATACAACTCAAAACAATGTAAACCAGTATCATTTATTTAATGTGACAGATGATGCTGTTTGCTGAAACTGAATAGCCCTTCATACTGTGAATTGTGGCGGATGACCTGTGGTGCAGGTTCTTTGGTCACATCACTGCTCCCTCGTGCTGAGTCATGACTCAGTTCTCTCACTAATTTCTCTGTTTAACCACTGCACCACTCTGAAGCTTCCTTTTGTACAGTGTGATGTGACATTATTTGGCCCATCTTCAACTCAAAGCAGCATTTACATATTAGGCATCTCTGTCTCTGTTGGTCTGTATCTCTCTTTTTTCTTACCAGCCCAAGAGGTCACTGGTGCCAACATTTGTGCAAATGGCATCGAAAAGTTTGATACTGAACTTTCCCAGCAGGATTTAGTTATGAGGTAATCATCCAGATGATCTAGAATATATTAATATTATATACTCTTACTACCCAATTGAGAACTTGTACATTAAAAAATGTAGTTTTAGAAAATTCTTTAGACTCAGAAAATGTATTTGTGGATCACTGCAATATATTATTAATCGAATCATTATAGTGGTAAAAAACCTGCCTGCCAATGCAGAAGACTTAAGAGATGCGGGTTTGACCCCTGGGTCAGGAAGATCCCCTGGAGGAGGCATGGCAACCCCACTCTAGTATTCTTGCCTGGAGAATCCCCATGGATAGAGGAGCACGGTGGGCTACAGTCCACAGGGTTGCAGAGAGTCAGACACAACTGCACCAACTTAACATGCATGCATTACTTCACATTGAGGAAAATGAGGCCTGGTGAGAGAGGTTAAGTAACTTGGCCAAGGTCTCATAGCTGATAAAGGGCAGGTTCTGGATATGCTGGGAGCAGTTAAGTCTGTCTGTCTCCAGAGCCTCCACTCATAGCTGTGACTCAGTCAAGCCTACTGTTTTTCCATAAAAGCTCATGCCTTGATCCGTTTTTTTCAAAGTGGGCAGAGGCTACCATCTGTGAGGCAGAGGAACCATCCAGATTGCCTCACAGTCTCCCTTCACTCCTTTGATCTAAGTCCCTATGTTCCCCGAACTGGAAGAAAGACTTGTTTTATTATGCTCTCAAGACAAGGAAGAGTACAAGGAACCTAGAAACGTATTCATTTTATTCCTTTGAATTCTTTTTATGTCCCGTTACTGAACAGAAGTGCATTTTCCTATAGGTGTCATCAGGCCCGTGTTGATGACCTCTCTGAGAAGCCTCTTTGTCTTCTGAGACATGGTTAATCATTCCCTTTTCTCTTCAACATATAACTCTCTGCTCACAGGCCAAATGTAGCACTTTATACATTGGACTATCTTGATTTTCTTCCCCTAAACTGTGAGCACCTTGGGGACAAGGAACTCATCTTTCTCATCTTTGCAGCACTGAAAGAGCCCCAACATAGTTTAATACATGTTTGCAGAGTTCAATTACATCATGAGCTATTAACTGGCCATATGTTCAAACAAAACTCATCTACGGATTTTCTCCCTGATCATTTTCCTCCCTTTGTCTCTTCTCGATCACAGAAAGGGATATTGCCTCCCCCTTACTGTAAACTAGGGCTTCCTTTATTAGGAAGGTAAAGAATCTGTTTGCCAGTGCAGGAGATATAAGAGCTGTGGGTTCAATCCCTGGGTTGGGAAGATACCCTGGAGGAGGGCATGACAACCCACTCCAGTATTCTTGCCTAGAGAATGCCGTGGACAGAGGCGCCTGGAAGGCTACAGTCTATAAAGTTGCAAAGAGTCAGACATGACTGAAGCGACCTAGCATGCACTGTAGACCACCTTCATCTCTTGCCCGAACAACAGCAATCGCCTCTGGTGAGTTTCCCCACATCCACTCCAATCCGTGGGGATCTTTGACTACCAAATTTCCTGCTGTCATTTCTCCTGCCCTATGTTTATCTGCTTCTTTCTCTTCTTTCTTCAGCGTGGCTTTCCTTTCTCCTCCTTTTCAGACCATGTATTAGTTATCTGTTGCTGTGTAACCAATTACCTCAAAACTTAATGACTTAAAACATCATTTATTATATCAACAGTTTTCAGGTTAGGCATCCTGGTGGAGCTTAGCTGGGTCTTCTTGTAGGCTGTAATCAAAGATACTAGCCAAAGTTGTGGTCACCTCAAGGCTCAACTAGGGAAGAATCTAAACTCAGCACACGGCTGTTGGTAAGATTCAGTTCCTAGACAGTTGTTGGACTTCAGCTCCTTGCTAGCTGGTGGCAGAAATCAGTCCTTGACTCCTGGCCATGTGTGCTGCTTAGGGCAGCTCATAGTATGTGGCGCTTATTATCAGAGCAAGCAAATGTGAAGAGCTGGAGAGAAAGGGAGCAACATGGAAATTGTAGCTTTTTATAATTTAATCTCAAGAAGTGACATCACTTTTCCTGTAGTCTGTCTATAAGAAGCAAGTCATTAGGTCCAGCCCACAATCAAGGGGAGGGGATTATATATGGATATGAATGTCAGGATGTCTAGTAGACCACCAGGGATGCTTTCATCAGTAGCTGACCACAGGGCAAATCCCAGGCTGTGAAACATGGCTGTCCCTCCATTCTCACATTTACAGATATACCCATAGCATCATGGAGAGACCCAGTTCTTTCTCATGGTCCTAGCTCTAGATTTCTTAAGGAGAGGTCTCTGGTTGGCTAGCTTTAGTCATGTGCTCACTCTTGGTTCAATCTACTGTGGCCAGGGTGGCTGAGTTAGGTTGAATAAAGTTGGCCTCTGGGAGTCCACTAGGTCATGTGGACTGAGGGTGGGAGAGGAAAGAGGGGCTCGGTGGTTCAACTATGGGCTACCAGCAAGTACCCACTATAGCCGGCTAGGTCCCTAGGCTCTATAATCATCCTTCTTGCTTTCCCCAACTCCCTAGCTTAAACAGCATCTAAACAGGAGAGGACATGGGTGTACACTGGACTCTTGGGGATGCCATGTTACAGATGCCCCAGGTAGGTCCCAGACAAGGGTGCTTCTGTCTGGCGTCACTCAGGCCAATAGAGTGAGACTGAGTTTGATTTAGAAGCAAAGGTAAACGTGATTCTTTCTTGGTGGTCCAGTAGTTGACTCTGTGCTTCCATTGCAAGGGATACGACGTGGCATGGCCAATAAAATAAAATAAAATAAAAATAGAGCACTTGCTCTCCCCCTTCCGTAGGGGCCAGGCCAGGAGTGGTGCCGCTTTATGGGGATCTCGGCAGCAGAGAGGGAGGTGGAGCTCTCCCGAGCAGCTACACCCGCGCGGCTCCTGGTGTTCCCAGGTGCAGAGTGTCGTCACTCGGCCCGGACCGCCATCTCGAATCGCAGTGTTGTGAGCAGCGCTTCTGCACACGGCCCGCTGAGCTGAGGTGTCTGTTTGGCCCTGGGAACTCTGGATTGAAAAGTGGGGTTGGAGGCCCCTGCACATGGCACCCGATGAACAAATGGAGCTAGACTAAGCACCAAGGGGAAAAAAGGTTAGACTTTTTAATTACCAGATTCTATTTTTATTTCCCGGAAATTGTCAGTGGGCTTTGCGAGTGACAATAGAACATTCTGGAAGGTCCTCAGAAAGAGAAACGGAGACCATTGTCTTTACGTTGCAAGATAAACTCCTGGCTTTGCAGAAGTTGGCATGTCCCCACTGGGCTGGGGTCTCTCGGGTCAGAGGAGTGAAGGAAGGAAGGCAGGACAGATTCAGAGAAGTGCATCCTTTTGAAATGTCTTGGGTGGAATCCCTTCTCCTTTCTGGTGTGTTGGGCCCTTAGGAATGTGACTTGTGGCGGGGGCATGATCCTTCACAGGGTAGGTGACACCTGCTTGATTTTAGGACTTGAGCAACATCTGCATTAAGCTGAGGCACTTAGAAGGCTTTGTCCCTGGCCCCGTTCTTCCCCTCACCTACTGTTTCCAATTGGCTATGGTGATCCTCAGGCTTCCCAGTGGCTCGGTGGTAAAGAATCTGCCTGCCAGTGCAGGAGATGCAAGAGACCCAGGTTCAATCCCTGGGTGGGGAAGATCCCCTGGAGAAGGAAATAGCAACCCCCTACAGTACTCTTGCCTAGAAAATCCCGTGGACAGAGGAACCTGGTGGGCTACAGTCCACGGGGTCACAGAGAGTCAGACATGACCGGGCACACACAGTTTCCAGTGGATGGTGATCATATCCAGAAGGGAGCCCTGAAAACACCCTCCCGAGGGTCCCTGGACCTGTCTCTTGGACATTGTCGGATTGTGGGCAGCAGACAGCAGATTTTCCCTGTCTCTCCAGCCCCAGGGCTGTGGTCTTTGTCTCTTGCCCCAGACCCTGTGGCTGTTATGAGACATAGGATGGGCTCTCTGTCCTCAACAGCTCACAGTAGTATGGGCAGCTCCTCAGGGTGGGTCTGCTGCTGCTGCTGCTAAGTCGCTTTGGTCGTGTCCGACTCTGTGCGACCCCATAGAGGGCAGCCTACCAGGCTCCCTGGTCCCTGGGATTCTCCAGACAAGAACACTGGAGTGGGTTGTCATTTCCTTCTCCAATGGATGAAAGTGAAGAGTGAAAGTGAAGTCTTTCAGTCGTGTCTGACTCTTAGTGATCCCCATGGACTGCAGCCTACCAGGCTCCTCCGTCCATGGGATTTTCCAGGCAAGAGTACTGGAGTGGGGTGNTCCAGACAAGAACACTGGAGTGGGTTGTCATTTCCTTCTCCAATGGATGAAAGTGAAGAGTGAAAGTGAAGTCTTTCAGTCGTGTCTGACTCTTAGTGATCCCCATGGACTGCAGCCTACCAGGCTCCTCCGTCCATGGGATTTTCCAGGCAAGAGTACTGGAGTGGGGTGCCATTGTCTCCCAGGGAGGGTGTAGGGAGCCTTTATGTCTTCTGTTTTTAAAAAGTGGCAGTGAAATTCATATAACGTGTACATGCGTGGTCAGTCATGTCCGACTCTATGTGACCCCATGGGGCTGTAGTGCACCAGGCTCCTCTATCTGTGGGATTTCCCAGGCAAGAATACTGGAGTGACTTGCCGTTTCCTACTCCTGGGGATCTTCCTGACCCAGGGGTCAAACCCGTGTCTCTGGCATCTCCTGCACTGGCAAGTGGATTCTTTACCACTGTGCCACCTGGGAAGCCCTCATATATCATATAATTAAGCATTTTTATTTTAAAAAGAAGCTCACTTTTATTTTTGGCTGTGCTGGGTCTTCGCTGCTGCGCTCAGGCTTCCTGTGGTTGGGGTGGGTAGGGGCCACTCTCTAGTTGTGGTGCATGGGCTTCTCGTGACAGTGGGATAGGAGTATGGTATGCATGGCCACATGACTGTGAAAATGCAGGTTGCTGGTGTATTCAAACAGACAGAGTGGTGTGGCCATGAATGGAATTTGAAGTCAAGTGACCTGAATTTGAATCCCGATTCCATTGCTTAAGAGCTGTTTGAATTAGGGCAGAATATTTAGCATCATGGTGCTTTGGTTTGTCATCTATAAAATAGGAGGCATAATAGTTTTAAGATTGTTATGAGGATTACATGAGTTAATACAGTATATGTATAGCATCTGAACAGTGCCTGGCACAGATCAGTGCTATTGTTAATGCAGGCTCTCAGTAAGGCTCAGCTTTTATTGTTCCTCTGGACTGATCACAAAAACCACTCATTAGGGTCAAGAGCCATAACGGCTACTACAAAAGGCCCTGGGTGATTTATATGTCGTATCATTTACCACTCTTGCTGAGGGAGGCTAAAAACAGAGACTTGACAGATGAGTAATCAGGCTTGGAGAAGTTTCTCCCAAGCATGCATGCTTGCTCAGTTGCTCAGTTGCGTCCAATTCTCTGTGACCTATGGACTGTAGCCTGCCAGGCTCCTCTGTCCATGGGATTTCCAGGCAAGCACACTGGAGTGGGTTGCCATCTCCTTCTCCAGGGGATCTTCCAGACCCAGGGATCAAACTTGTGTCTCCTGTGTCTTCTGCATTGGCAGACATATTCTTTACCACTGTGCCATGTGTAAAGCCCTTCTCCCAAACCACATAGCTAACAAGGGATGGAGTCAGCATTTGGACCTGGGTTTGCCTGATTCCAAAGCTTCCCTGGTGGCTCAGTGGTAAAGAATCCACCTGCAATGTGGAAGGCCTGGGTTTGATGCCTGGGTTGGGAAGATCCCCTGGAGAATGGAAAGGCTACCGACTCCAGTATTCTGACCTGGAGGATTCCATGGACTGTATAGCCCATGGGGTCGCAAAGAGCTGGACCCAACTGAGTGACTTTCACTTTCACTTGGCTGATTCCAAAGACCTTCTGTTAACCACTCATCTGGAAGGCAATGGCACCCTACTCCAGTACCCTTGCCTGGAAAATCCCATGGACAGAAGAGCCTGGTAGGCTGTGGTCCATGGTGTCGCGAAGAGTCGGACACAACTGAGTGACTTCCCTTTCACTTTTCACTTTCCTGCATTGGAGAAGGAAATGGCAACCCACTCCAGTGTTCTTGCCTGGAGAATCCCAGGGACGGGGGAGCCTGGTGGGCTGTTATTTATGGGGTCACACAGAGTCGGACATGGCTGAAGTGACTTAGCAGTAGCAGAACATGCATGAGGGGGTGAAGTCGCTCAGTCGTGTCCGACTCTTTGCGACCCCATGGACTGTAGCCTACCAGCCTTCTCCGTCCATGGGATTCTCCAGGCAAGAATACTGGAGTGGGTTACCATTTCTTTCTCCAGGGGATCTTCCCGACCCAGGGATCGAACCCGGGTCTCCCGCATTGGAGGCAGACGCTTTAACCTCTGAGCCACCAGGGAAGCCCGTGCATGGGACTGGGGATTGTGTGATGGAGGTCATTAGGCATTTCAACACAAATTTTGGGGACTTTGGGCATCTTTCCTTTTCTTTTACAACTCGAGCAAAAAGTCTTCCAGTTTGGAGAGCCCCAGTAACATGGTCCCTGCTCTCTATGTATCAGATTAATTTCATGTTTGTCCCATAAACCCAAAGGAAGGGGAAATGTGTTTCCTGGGACAAAATCTAGCTGGGCACAGGGGCCATGCTTTGATTCTGGGGAGGGAGACAGGGCATGCCAAGTAGATTCAGACTCTGTTCTGTTGTTCAGTTGCTCAGTCAAGTCTGATTCTTTGTGACCCCATGGACTGCAGCACGCCAGGCCTCCCTGTCCATCACCAGTTCCCGGAGCCTACTCAAACTCATGTCCATCGAGTCAGTGATGCCATCCAACCATCCCATCCTCTGTTGTTCCCTTCACCTCCCACCTTCAATCTTTCCCAGCATCAGGGTCTTTTCCTATGAGTTAGTTCTTCACATCAGGTAGCCAAAGTATTGGAGCTTCAGCTTCAGCATCAGTCCTTCTAATGAATATTCAGGACTGATTTCCTTTAGGATTGACTGGTTTGATCTTGCTGTCCAAGGGATTCTAAGAGTCTTCTCCAATACCACAGTTCAAAGAAAAAAACATCAATTCTTCAGTGCTCAGCCTTCTTTATGGTCCAACTCTCACATCCATACATGACTGCTGAAAAAACCATAGCTTTGACTATACAGAGCTTTGTCAGCAAAGTAATGTCTCTGCTTTTAAATATGCTGTTGAGGTTTGTCATAGCTTTAGGTCCTAATTATATAGTAAGTGCAAAACTGATTCTCAACCTGCGGTCATGGAGTTGACCTGAGGAGGAGTGGCTTTAGAAGGGATGCCAGAAGTGGTGAGCTAACTGAAGGGGCACAGCTCTCCTATGAGGGCTGTGGGAGCATCCTCTGGGGTAGGGATACCAGCACCTTTCGGGACCCAGGGCTTTTCTCACTGTTAGAGTTCTGGGTCAGGGTCTGTGGGCTCCCAAGGGTTAACTCTGCAGCCTTGTCCTGCAGAAGTTGGCATTCATTTGTGGCTGCTGCTTCTGTCTTCATCATGGGAGAAGAGAGCTGAGAGCTGAGAGCTGTTAGAGTGCCTGAGCCAGTAATGGGCTGGAGAGAGTGGCTGTAACTGTGTTTGCTGCTTCTCTCAGGACCTTAGGTCCTGCAAGACACCAAAGCATCCTGCTGGAGGCCTTCCCAAGTGGGAACTATCAGGAGGGGCCCGGAAAAAAACATGGCTGTGCCCATCCTGCTTGTGGTCTACAGGGTATGGGCTGAGAAGGCAAAGGTCTTCAGAAGTCTGGAGATTGAATTCTGTCCATTTTGTCGTTGTTGATTTTAGAATTAGAGGAGGCAGATAAGTAGGGGATCTACGAAGGAGGTTTACATCTGCCTAGAGACTTGTCTGCTTTGATGGGACATAAGCTGGGTAGGCAGTAGGTTCTTTGAGATATTGATGTGGGCAGTGAGGGATAAAATGCTCCTGGGCTCTCTGGGGACACACGTCATCTTGGGAATCTCTCTGCAATTAGAAGCAAGAGAATAAATCATCATTCCCTTCCCCTACCCACCCATCCCTGCCTCCCCCCCTTTGCTCCTTCCCTTCCTTTCTCATTTTTCCTTCAAGAATTTATTGAGTTCCTACTGTGTGCTAAGCTGAGTAATACACTCGTGGAGAAAACACAGCAGGGAGTTCTCCATTTAGCAGTGGAGGCAGCCGACAATTACAACCTAGAGTGATGATGAAGTCTGTGCAAGGAAGCAGGGGAGCAGAGGCGAGAGCAACAGGCTGCTTAGAAAGGGAGGTGGGGGCAAAGGGCAGGGGGTCCACTGAGGGCCAGCAAGGGTTCAGAGGGAGCCTAGCATTGGAGAGGAACACTGGAGGAGTTTGCCAGGCAGTGAAGTAGGGAAGGGCCCCCCAGAAAGACCAAACAATATAAGAAAAGGTTTGGGGGGATTAAAGAGAATTGGAAAGGTATTCAGGAAAATGGGAGTCTGTAGTGTTCCAATAACCTTTGCAACTCAAAATAAATGCCACTCTCTTGTAGACCATTACTAGTGATACATTCAGGTTGGTTGTGGACATTTTGGCTATTTGTGACTTTAAGGAAGCCAAGATCAGTATTCTTTAAGATCTTGATAAAATATGTTAATAAGCTGTGAGTGTATTTTATTAGATAACCAAGGGTTTTGGTGTATCTGGAACAGAATATGTCATGACGGTGAGAGAAAGAAGAAAGAAATGAAGATACAGTCGGAGACGACTGAGCGACTTCATTTTCACTTTTCACTTTCACACATTGGAGAAGGAAATGGCAACCCACTCCAGTGTTCTTGCCTGGAGAATCCCAGGGACGGGGGAGCCTGGTGGGCTGCCGTCTATGGGGTCGCATAGAGTCGGACACGACTGAAGTGACTTAGCAGCAGTAGCAGCAGCAAGGCCAGCTTAATGCTTAACTTGCTACACGTTTTAAGGTTTTTTCTCTTTTTACTTTTTATAATGGAAACGTCTCGCACATAAAAGTAGGGATGAGTATAAAGGAAGTCTTTCATGACTATAACCCAGCTTTAATAACCAATGACTTTTTCTATTGATTACTTCCAGTTTCTTTTTTAATTGCTGGAATATCTGAAGCAGATCCAGTACCCATACATACTTCAGTATTATTTCCTTGTTGCTGCTGTTCGGTCACGTCGCAAACATCTTTTCGACTCCATGGACTGCAGCACGTCAGGCTCCTCTGTCCTCCACTGCCTCCTATATTTGGCTCAAATTCATGTCCACTGAGTCAGTGATGTTATCTAACTCTCATGCTCTGCTGGCCCCTTCTCCTTTTGCCTTCAAAATAATTTCTTTACAAGAATATATAACCACAAGAGCACAACAGACAGCTTCTTTAAAAAAAACACTAAAATATAATTTGCACACTCAACAAAACAAAAGATTGTTAATATAATTTAAAATCTGGCCCTTTTTTAGTTTTCCCTTATTTTTCTCAAAAAAATGTTTTTTTCAGTTGGTTTGAGTTAGAATCCAAACAGAGTCCGCATGCAGCATATAGATGACTTGTCTCTTAAGCCTCTCTTACTCTGTATTTGTTCTCCTCCCATCCACCCCTTGACTTAAAAAATCTTTTTGTAATTAAAAACATTGTTAGGGAACTGAGTTTTTTTCCTGCGGTACCCCTAACGTTTGGATTTGGCTGATTGTTTCCAATCCTTTGTGATGCTCTTTAGCAAGCTCCTAGAAACCCCAGCTTTGCCCGTAAACTGGTAGCTGGAGCTAGAGGCTTGATCAGATTCAGATTCGCGTTCTTTTGGCAAGAAGGCTTCATGGGTGGTGGTGTGTGTTTCCCAGTGAATCATTAGTTAGTGAGGTTAACTTCGGTTACTGGGTTCAGGTATGCCAGACTAATCCATTTGTTACAGAGTTTGTATCAGGGTTTTAAAGCAGGAGTGGCAAAAGCAGATTTGTTTGACAAAGATCCCCCTGGTGACTAGGTGAAGAATGACCTAATGAAGCGAACTTAGAGGTGGCGAGGCCGGTTGAAAGCAGTTGCAGAGGTCTAGGTAAACATGCAGATTTTTGACTAAGAGAGTGGCCAGGAGGGTCCACCTTTGAGAGGTAATGAAATATGAAGTGGGAGTCTACCGAATGCGGAGGTAAGGGAGGGGAATGCCGTCAATCAGTTACACTGTTGTCTTCCTACGTATACGTCATACCCTGGGCAATCAGCCATTTCCATGGCTTTAATATCCCTGTATCAGTTGCATCTCTGGCCTTAAACTTTTATCCTGAACTTCACAGTCTTATATCCAATTGGCTGCTGAACATTTCCACTGGGATCTTATGCTTCCACATCCACAACTGTACTATGGTCTTGTCCCCAGCAACCTGTTTCTGCCCATGTTTCCCCCGCCCTTATAATGGCATTCCTGCTCGTTCAGACAAAACCTCTGGGAGTCTCCTTGCCTTTTTCCTGTCTTTACATTCTCTCATCAAGTTCTGTGAGCTTACCTTCAAAACATATCTGAGTCTGAACAATTCGCAGCAACTTTCGCCCAAGCCAAAATATAGTCCTTCCCAGGGCCTTCAGGTGCTATAAGAGCCCTCCTTGGTCTGTCTCTCCAACCTCTTTTACTGTGTTTCTCTTTGTTCATTTTGCTCTGGTGTCCTTGGCCTTGTCTGGACTCAAATGCCCAAGTTTGGATGTGTCCCAGGGCCTTTGTATTTGGCATTCCCTCTGACTGGATGCTTTCTCTCCAGATATAGACATGGCTTAAGCTCTTGCTTCAATCTGATCTGGCCTCTAACGTCAGTTCCTCAGAGAGTCCTGTCCTGATCATTCTGTCTGAAACAGACCTGTCCACCTCATCACGCATCATGAACTACCTCCTGTCCTGCTTAACTTTCTTATTAGTGCTCATGACTGTGTAAGGTTTCATCACATACGTATCCTTCATCTGTCTCTGCCTTTCATCTCTTTGTTCACTGCAGTATCCCCAGATCCTGACACATTGATGCTCATCAATGCTCTTCAGTGCATGAACTCTACAAATGTTCACTGAGTCCCTCGGTTCAGTTCAGTTCAGTTACTCAGTTGTGTCCGACTTTTACAACCCCATGAACTGCAGCACACCAGGCTTCCCTATCCATCAACTCCCGGAGCTTGCTCAAACTCATGTCCATCGAGTCAGTGATGCCATCCAACCATTTCATCCTCTGTCGTCCCCTTCTTCTGCATTCAATCTTCCCCAGCATCAGGGTCTTTTCCAATGAGTCAGCTCTTTGCATCAGGTGGCCAAAGTGTTGGAGTTTCAGCTTCAGCATCAGTCCTTCCATGAATATTCAGGAACTGATTTCCTTTAGGATTGACTGGTTTGATCTTGCAGTCCAAGGGACTGTCAAGAGAACCCACTGTATGCCAGACTGTGTGGGATTCACTGAGTCCCTACTGTGTGTCAAATACTGGATTTGATCTTGGTGTCTACAGGGAAGATTTTTTTTAATACAAGGAAGATTTTATTAATACTATTTAGTGACACAAGGGTTGAGATGGAGAGAATGGGGGACAGTTAGGTTAAAACTTGGGAGTAGCAGGTAAAGGTAGAGAAGGGCAATTGTAGTCCTGGGAAGGAATTCAAGGTTTCAGAGAGATTGGCAGGAATGCATAATAGAACATACAGAATTCTATCCCAGGACTCAGTGCCAGTCCATCCAATCTGGCATTCCATCTCTGATGGTGAAAAAGGGGACACTGAGGGAAGAATAGCCGTGGCAGTCTGTAATATTAACAGTAAGTTCCAGAGCCTTCAATGATTATGGCTTCAGGAGCTATGAATATGTGTCTGCTTCCAGAACCATAGGCTTCTCCAGTTCCCTGTTGGAAATTCCCTTAGAGGGAAGCTGCTCACTTGGCCACTAGTTGTTGTTGTTCAGCTGCTAAGTTGTGTCCGGCTCTTTGTGATCCCACGGACTGCAGTACACCAAGCTCCTCTGTTCTCCACTATCTCCCAGAGCTTGCTCAGATTCATGTCCACGGATTCAGTGATGCTCTCTAACCATCTCATTCTCTGCCACCCCTTCTCCTTTTGCCTTTCGTCTTTCCCAGCATCAGGGTCTTTTCCAGTGAGTTGTCTCTTCACATCAGGTGGCCAAAGTATTAGGGCTTCAGCTTCAGCATCAGTCCTTCCAATGAATATTCAGGGTTGAGTTCCTTTAGGATTAACTGGTTTGATCTCCTTGCAGTCCAAGGGACTCTCAAGAGTCTTCTCTAGCACCGCAGTTTGAAGGCATCAGTTCTTCGGCACTCAGCCCTCTTTACGGTTCAACTCTCACATCCGCACGTGACCACTGGGAAAACCATGCTTGTGCTCAGGTGCTTCAGTCGTGTCCAGCTCTTTGTGACCCCGTGGACTGTAGCCCACCAGGCTCCCCTGTCCATGGGATTCTCTAGGCAAGATACTGGAGTGGGTTCCCAGGCCCTCCTCCAGGGGATCTTCCTGACCCAGGGATCAAACCTGCATCTCCTACGTTCCAGGCAGATTCTTTACCACTCAGTCACCAGTGAAGCCCACTGGGAAAACCGTAGCTTTGACTATATTGGACCTTCGTCAGCAAAATGATGTTTCTGCTTTTTGATAAGATGTCTAGGTTTGTCATGGATAGAAGCTAAAAAGGCAAGCACTCCTATGAGGAGGCCCTGCCACTTCAAGTCTGTCCTCAGAGATGGGTAGAAGACTTCCACTGAAACCTTCCAGAAGCCAGGTTTTGGAAATGAGACAATATGAGGTCTGGGGCAAGGAGCAAGAGGGAGCATGAAGACTAATATATACGGAATATTCCTCACTTCTGTTTAAAGTCACTGTCTACAAATTTCTTAAAGAAATTTACTCTAGTGCTTGACAAATATAATCTGCTCTTATATTTGTCTAGCACTTCATAGTTTATAAAATACTGCATTGAAAAGTCAGATGCTCCTAAATTTGAATTCTGTCTACCTGTGAGATCTTTGGAGAATTTAGGTAACTTCTACAAATGTTCTAATTTGTAAACTGCAGGTAATAATAACATGGTTAAATGAAGCAAGGTATGTAAGGTACTTATCCCACTGCAGCGTATACACACTAAACGTTAGTTTCTGTCTCTTTTTTTTTAACCTTTATCTCATTTGAGCTTTACATCATCTCTGAGAGGTAGGTTTGACAGAAATTGTTATCCCACTTCACAAATGGAAAACTGAGACAGGGAGGTGTATTCCGACTTCCCTAAAGCCACAGAGCTTTCAGGTAAGAGAGCTAGGATTTGAATTCGGGCCTTTGGTCTCCATAATTGTCTCCACACACCATGTACCAGGTGCTCCTTTCTGATCATGGGGTATTGATGTTGTCACGCGGTGCTGACACTTGGGAAAACAGGGTCTAAACAGTTCCCCCATGCTCTGTTCCATGGGCCAGGAGGACACCACCGCTTTCTTTTTGTTATAATATACCCTTGGACACATATAGAAGCAGAATGTCTGAAAGCCAGAATAGACTTAAACGTTATCAAAGATATTCTGATCAAACTATATCATCCCTAATTTCATCTTGTTTTTTAGATGTAATCTTTGCTGCTCTAAGTCCCTCGGAATGCCTTTTATTTAAATTTTTCCCTTCATGATTGAACACAGTCTTGGGTGGCCAGTCAAGGCTAATGATTCACCTTTTCTCTATTGCCCTAAGTTTGTGAGAATTTTACCTTCTTACTAGTATCTGCTCTTTCTTCAAATCCTTTCCCAGTTATTAAAAAAATATAACAGCAAGTTCAAGACATTATTTAGAAAGTTTCCAGCTAAACCTGACCATACAAAGGGTGGTGATCTTGCTGACCCTAATTGTGGAAGAGGCAGCAACCTTATGCTGTGGTTCAACAGAGGCTGCTAATTTCCAAAGCCTCGACGGGGCTGTAGATGACCATCATATAAGGCCCCGAAGACTGTGTTAATGTCCTTCAGGAGGTGTGACTTCCTTGTCAGCTACCTGTGTTGGTCCTAAACTTGTGTCTGACCAGGAGGTGGCGCCCTTTCTCTGCCCAGTTGGAAGTGGTTGGTCCTTACTGTGGGGAGGGAAAAGGAAGAGCTTTGCCTGGGCTGTCATTTCAGAGGCCCTGAGACGCAGTGGCCCTTGTTTCCCTCCTCTGAACAGACAACAGTTCCCTGGATGCGGGATTCTGGTTGGGGCTTCTTTTCTGCAGGGTCAGAGCCACTTCTCTGTCCAGGGTATGGCCTGCAGCTCTTTCCCTGTAGAGGTGCCACGTGCACCTCTTTTCTTTGGGGTTCTCTCCCCTTAGAATGAGCAGTCGAGTCTGAGAGAATGATCAGAATAGAGGTCTGTGTTGAGGGTAGAACGGAAATGGAAAAGAGGGCAGGGTGGTGAGGGGCTGCTTTTTGCAGCGGTTTCTTCTCTCTCTGTGTGTTACAGGCAGCCTTCTGCTCTTATTCCAGGAGCAGCAAGCTTGTCCTGCGTTTCTGCACGCAGAACCCAATCCCCAGTCAGGCTTGTCCCTTGGGCTGCTGTTTGTCCCGAGTCCTTTCTTTTGTTTTAGATGGACTGTGGGGAAACTAAGATCTGAACTGGGAAGGAAGAAGAAAGGGATTGGAAAAATGAAAATCAGAGGAGGAAAAAGGGAAAAGAGACAGTCAAACAGACAGAAAAGACAAAGATTAAGACAGTGAGGGATAGTGACATATACACATGGGCAGGGCCATTGATTTGCAGGCAAAGGAATGGATTTGCTTTGGGCAAATCCGAGCTTTGGGCTTCCCTGGTGGCTCAGATGGTAAAATTATCCACTTGCAGTGCAGGAGACCCAGGTTCGATCCCTGGGTCAGGAAGATCCCCTGGAGAAGGAAATGGCTACCCGCACCAGTATTCTTGTCTGGAGAATTCCACGAACAGAAGAGCCTGGTAGGCTATGGTCCACAGGGTTGCAAAGAGTCAGACACCTAACATTTTTACTTTCACTTATCTATTTCAAGCTCTTTGAAGTTGGGAAAGTCACTTGACTGCTCTGAACCTCAGTTTTCACATCTGAAAATGGGAATAATTGCACCCATTTATCTACACCCCTGAGATGAGGACCATCTGGAATGGATGGAGGAAGTCCATTTGTAAGTGATAAAACTTTATTTTGGGGGGGCTCCTAAATCACTGCAAATGGTGACTGCAGCAATGAAATTAAAATGCTTGCTCCTTGGAAGAAAAACTGTGACTTTGCCAACAAAGCCCTGTCTAGTCTAAGCTATGGTTTTTCCAGCAGTCATGTATGGATGTGAGAGTTGGACCATAAAGAAAGCTGAGCGCTGAAGAATTGATGCTTTTGAACTCTGGTGTTGGAGAAGACTCTTGAGAGTCCCTTGAACTGCAAGATCAAACCAGTCCATCCTAAATGAAATCAGTCCTGAATATTCATTGGAAGGACCAATCCTGAAGCTGAGCTCCAGTACTTTGGCCACCTGATGTGAAGAACTGACTCATTTGAAAAGACCCTGATGCTGAGAAAGATTGAAGGTGGGAGAAGGGGACCACAGAGGATGACATGGTTGGATGGCATCACTGACTCGATGGATATGAGTTTGAGTAAGTTCTGGTGATTGGTGATGGACAGGGAAGCCTGGTGTGCTGCAGTTCACGGGGTCCCAAAGAGTTGAACATGATTGAGCGACTGACCTGAACTGAAAGCTCTAGTTAGAATGGATGATACCTGATGTCAACCAGACCTTAAGAGAGAGGATGCGGTCCTGACTCATACTGAACCAGGTAGGGGGCATAGGTGGTCTCAGATGCTCAGGGAGGAAACCCTAGTTCCCTGCACCTGCATTTTATTTTCTCAGAGGACTTCTTAAGAGGGGGAGTTTGCTTGCTTCCAGCTCCTGGGCAGAGATGCCTCCTTGCCCTGGATGGCATTGGTCTGTGCGTGTGTGTGTGTGTGTGTGTGTGTGTGTGTGTGTAAAAACACTTCAAGATTACTCTTGCCCAGAATTACTTGTTGTTCAGTTGCTCAGTCGGGTCCGACTCTTTGCAGTCCCTTGGACTGCAGCATGCCAGGCTTCCCTGTCCTTCACCATCTCCCATAGTTTGTTCAAACTCGTGTCCATTGAGTCAGTGATGCCATCCAACCATCTCGTCTTCTTTCGTCCCCTTCTCCTGCCTTCAATCTTGCCCAGCCCTCAGGGTCTTTTCTAATGAGTCAGCTATTAGCATCAGGTGGCCAAAGTATTGGAGCTGCTGCTGCTGCTAAGTCGCTTCAGTCGTGTCCGACTCTGTGCGACCCCATAGACGCCAGCCCAGCAGGCTCCTCCGTCTCTGGGATTCTCCAGGCAAGAACAATGGAGTGGGTCGCCATTTCAACCCACTTTCATGAAAGTGAAAAGTGAAAGTGAAGTCACTCAATCGTGTTCGCCTCTTCGAGACCCAATGGACTGTAACCTACCAGGCTCCTCCGCCCATGGGATTTTCCAGGCAAGAGTACTGGAGTGAGGTGCCACTGCCTTCTCTGAAAGTACTGGAGCTACTCATTGCTAATCCTGAGCTTACAATATGCTGGATGCTTTTCTAAGTATACTCCATGGATTAACATTTAATCCTCATAACTGCCTTATAAAATAGGGTCTACAGATGGGGAAACTGAGGCACAGATGAACTTGCCAGAAGTTATGCAGGAAGTTGCAGAGGGGATTAGAATCCAGGCCCTCTGGTGCCAAGTCCTCACCCTGACCACCCTGCTACACTGCCTTTGCGGGTCCCCGTCCCCCATTCTCTCATCTGGCGGGGAGCAGGAGATTGCCTCAGAGGAGATCTGAGCTGCCACGTGCATGCCGTGTCGTCGTAGGAGCACACTCTGGGGGCCTGTCCCCACACTCAGGGTACTGAGGGGTGTCTTAGCTTGCAGGGCCTGTCTTTTGGGCCAGACGTGCTGTAATTCTTTTTTATCTTGCAGTGAGGTGGCAATTTTAGCTCTTTAAGAGACAGATGGAGAAAAGAACTTCACATGCCCTTTGTTCTGATCAAATGCAGCACCCAGACAGTGTCTAGACACTGCCAGCCACCCTGCTTCCAGCCTTGTTTCTAGAGCTGTCTGAAAGGTCTCGGACTCCAGAGCTGGGCTTGGTCATGCAGTGGCTGGGAGCAGACAGCAGGGTTTGCAGTGACGCTGTCCCCACCAAAGGAAGGGTCATCCACGATTTTAGTCACTTTCTTTAGGGCAGAAATTGTGGGCCCAGAGTGAAACCCAACGACAGCTTCATTTTGCCTTGTTTTGTGTTGGAAAGTGATATGACAGTGACCAGATGAGCCAGATTCCAAACAAAGAGGCCTCAATTACAGGCTTTGCAGATACTCTCATTTTGCTGCCGTGCAGATACACCTGAAACCCAGGGCCTGCAAACAAGGCTCAGGTTTATCAGTTTCATTTTTCCTCCAGGGAAGGGAAAACCTACACATGGGCCCCTGGGCCAGAGATCGAAGGCTCCTTTAGGGTATTTTCCTGAGGAGTTTCTTCTGACAACACTCACTGCCCTGGCTTTCTTACTTCATTGAGCAGTTTTTAAAAGAAGGTGTTGGAATGCTTGCCTCTTTGTTTTATCATGCTTGGGAACAGCTGACTACACAACAAGGTTTGTACAACAATCTGTGTAATTTGTAGTTACGTCAAGTTTGCTTTCCTTTAGAATTCTGTGGGCTTCCCAGGGCCCAGCGGTAAAGAATCTGCCTACCATTGCAGGAGGTGCAGGAGACGCAGGTTTGATCCCCGGGTTGGGAAAATCCCCTGGAGGAGGAAATGGCAACCCACTCTAGTATTCTTGCCTAGAAAATTCCATGGACAGAGGAGTCTGATGGGCTACAGTCTATGCGGTCCAAAGAGTCGGACATGACTGAGCTCGCATGCATGAGTAGGCATTTGTGGACATCTTACTGTCTTCTGGCTTTGAGTGTGGCTGTGAGAAGTCTGAAACCAGTCTGATGTTTTCCCCTCTTTTTTTTAAATTGAAAATAGAGAGATTAAAAAAAATTTTTTAATGCCATATCAAGTTTATTTGAATAATGATTGTATGCATATGATGTTTTCCTTCTTGGTTATTCTGTTTATTTTTATCTCTGAGGTTCAATAATTCAACTAGGATGTGTCTTCTTGATACCTATCATGATTTATTTATTTTGATTATTATTTTCTTGGATGTTCAATAGTATAAATAGGCTACATCTTGATATCTATTATTCTGAAATAATTATTCTTGATATTTTTTGATAAATGTATCATTTTGAATGGCTGATTCTTCTTTCATTTCAATGAAATTTTCCTGTATTATATTTCAGGATGTTTCTTGATTCCTATTTTTTAAAACTTAGGGGCACCAATTTTTCTTACGCTTGTCAGTCTTTGTCCTCTACACCTATAATTCCCTAATCTTAATCTGTTTTGTTTTCTCCTCATTATGACCAATCTAAAAAGCATATTGAAAAGCAGAGACATTACTTTGCCAACAAGGTCCATCTAGTCAAGGCTATGGTTTTTCCAGTGGTCATGTATGGATGTGAGAGTTGGACTGTGAAGAAAACTGAGTGCTGAAGAATTGATGCTTTTGAACTGTGGTGTTGGAGAAGACTCTTGAGAGTCCCTTGGACTGCAAGGAGATCCAACCAGTCCATTCTGAAGGATATCAACCCTGGGATTTCTTTGGAAGGAATGATGCTAAAGCTGAAACTTCAGTACTTTGGCCACCCCATGTGAAGAGTTGACTCACTGGAAAAGACTCTGATGCTGGGAGGGATTGGGGGCAGGAGGAGAAGGGAATGACAGAGGATGAGATGGCTGGATGGCATCACTGACTCGATGGACGTGAGTTTGAGTGAACTCTAGGAGTTGGTGATGGACAGGGAGGCCTGGCGTGCTGCAATTCATGGGGTCGCAAAGAGTCGGACATGACTGAGCAACTGAACTGAACTGAACATTCACTGTGATTACATCAAGTCTTCCCTCAAACATATAGTTCTGTTTGTCAGCTGAGTCTGTTTCATTTCATGCAGCTCTTTCTAATTTATCTATTAGATTTGTAGAAAGTTTGTTTTGGTTCACAATTTGTCTCCTCAGCTTTGTGAAATTCCTTGTAATTTCATTTTATTATTCTATCATGCACTATTTGTTGATTTTATATTTTTATTGAGTTTTATAGACTAAAACTCTCATGGGGAACTCAGTTCTATTCCTTAGGTTACTTTTTTCCCTTGACTGTTAGATTGGGTTTATAATCTTTCTTTTTCCTGTTGTCTTTGTCCCAGTGGCCATTCCTGCCTCTGCAGAGGCCTCATGGATGATTATCCCACAGCTCTTCCTAGATCTGTCTACTTACTCTCTCAGGTCACATCTCCTCAAATTATAGAGTATACGTGAGAATTCTCAGGAATCTTTGGACTCAATACGTTCCTACAGTCTACTCTTGTAGAAAGTGATGTAAGCAGTCATTCTGACCACACCAGAATACCGTGTTTCTTCTCTTGGCTATTATTTTGGAATTCTATGGTATAAGATTCCACTCCTCTCCAGTGGTTGCTGCTCCTGACTTTTTGCTGGCTTGTTTCACTTTTTTGCTTTATTTCATTGAGTATTTGAAAAGAGAGATTCTGTGTTCTCGCTCAGGTGATTCCACCCAGAAGTCTGGACTGTTTTTGCAATCAGAAAAAATACTTTGACTTCTAAGGCGAGGAGACCTCAGTTATTTCCACTGTCTTGACCAACGGTTCACGTATGCTTTTGAGTTTATTAATATCTGCCTGTATGAATGAGTTTAATTAGAGCACCCCTTTTAGCTTGACTGCTTATTTGAACAGAGCTTTGGACAAAAATATAGACAGCAAGTTTGAACCACACTTTCTGTCATTACACAAGCTTTGCTTTCACATACAATTCTGAACTTGACCTCAGAGAAGACTTCAATGCTTAGATTTGTTAGTTTGCTTTTGCTTTTCATTATATTGATCCTAGTTAGCATTCCTCTTCTTTTGGTGTAGAAACTTAGATTTTCTTTCAGAACTTGCTTCTTGTTTTTGAATGTTGCCACAAGAGAGAAGGTTACGTGCAATCATTGCACAGGGGTTTCTCACACAAGGAACATCTACGTTTAGATTTATTTATGTCATAATTGTGTTTTGACAACAACAAAAAAACGATACAATAAGCCTATATACAGAATCCATATAATGAACCTAAGTAAATTTTACGCTCTTAAGACTGATTGTTGGTTATGACTCACTGTCACTGTCAAGGTCGTCAGTGGCAGCCTAAAGGACAATACCAAGTCAGTTACCACCTTGGATGATTTTTGGAATGTTCTGAATATCTGATTATCAAGTTAATGTTTCAAACTTTTGTTTTTCTTCTATCTATCCCAGTTCCAAGTTTCAACTCAAATTTCATAATATTATGCTTGGAAAAGACACATGCAAAATTCCAGAATTTTTGGAACTTTGTGTTATTGAGGAATTTACTCCAAAAGTATGTGGGGGTTAGCTTTGGCTTGCTCTGGCAAATGAAAATAGTTGGCGTGGCTCAATTGGCTTATTTGATGGTAGGCAAGTCCAAAATTTACAAACTAATGCTGAGCAGGCTGGGAGTCTGGAAAACTCTTGGACAGGAGTCGCTGCTGCAGTCTACAGGCTGAGTTTCTTTTTCCTCCAGAAAACTTCAAGTTTGCTCTCAAGGCCTCTCAACTGGTTGGATGAGGTCCAGGTAATATTATAAAGGATAATCTTTCCTTAAAGTCATCTGACTGTAGATATTAACTAGATGTACATCTTTGGACATCACACCTAGGTTGGGGTTTGATTGGATAACTGGGTGCTATGACCAAGCCATGCTGACATCCAAAACTACCATCATAAATAGGAAGTGGGGGTGGAAAGGGAAATGACAAAATAGCAGAGGGATTGGTTTGGCACATTACTCTCTCCAGAATGTAATAGGCTAAAATCGCCTTCCCACTCCTTGGCTTTGGCAGACATAACCGACAATGAGAGTCACATCACATAACTCAGCAAGTGAGTTCTTGGAGACACGCCCCGCAATGAACTGTCCGTGCGAAGGTGCACCGCGTGTGCCTCTGCGTGCTGTATCCCCCTGCTGGGATTCATTATGTGAGTCACCAGGTTGAAAACCACGAGAAATCCCGTAGCAATCATCTTTTTGTTTTAATCTGGCTTTCCCCAAACTCATTTGATCATGAAACCTTTTCTTTCTTTTTCCCATATAATATTCAGCAACGTGCTTAGGGAAAGGTTGGCTTAAGCTTCCCTCCCTAAAGTAATACCCCATTCTACTTGGATACCACTGAGGTTTCCTTGATGATGCAAAGAACAGCTTTTTCAGTCACTCGCTGCATGTAGACATTTCCTGCTTTCCTAGTATTCGTAAAAAGTACAAGATTGGCTGACACAGGAAAGTGGAGTTTTGCTGCTTCTGTCTTATGCACATGAAGAAACCTTTTAAGTGATAAACAATTCAAAGCCCCTTTCAGCAAATCTTTGAGCAAAATGGTCTCTAGGAAAGTACTGCTTGTATATCACTCAGCAGACTGCAAGGTACCCTCAGGGGCATCAGAGCCCTGGGGAAAGCGTGCTCTTGCACTCTTTTGAGATAGTACCCCCTGGCAGCAGGGGGCCAGTAATGAACAGTTGTTGTGTTCAGTGGCTAAGTCATGTCCGACTCTTTGTCACTCCGTGGACTGTAGCCCGCCAGGCTCCTCTGTCCAGGGGATTTCCCAGGCAAGAGTACTGGAGTGGATTGCCATCTCCTTCTTCAAGGGATCTTCCTGACCCAGGGTTCAAATCCACATTTCCTGCATTGGTAGGCAGATTTTACCACCAAGCTACCAGGGAAGCCCACAGTTGATCTTATCGAACAACAAATTCCTCAACTAATTCTTAAGTATCTACTGGGGGCTGGACCACAGTGTGTGTGTGTGTGTGTGTGTGTGCACAGAAGTCCAGAACTAATAGTTTAAGTTAATGGACTTTTGGGTAGGGTTTGATTTAGTAACAGAGACCCTTCAAATAGTACTTCCTTAAACAAGGCTAAGGTTTATTTGCCAGGGTCTACTAGGCAGACCACAGATAAAATGGGGTTCCAAGGTACAAGGGACCTGGGTTCTGGCATTTCTAAGGCATTTCATTCATCATCTAAAATGGCTCAATGCCACATCCTCATTCCAGCTAAGAAGGAGGCAGAAATGGCACTAAGAAGGGCATGTCTTCTCCTTTTAAGGAGAAGTTTCATACACCACCTATTGTACATCCCATTGTCACTTAGCCACATATAGCTTCAAGGATCAGTTCAGTTCAGTCGCTCAGTTGTGTCCGACTCTTTTAAGTTAAATAAGCAGGGTGACAATATACAGCCTTGACACACTCCTTTTCTTATTTGGAACCAGTCTGTTGTTCCATGTCCAGTCCTAACTGTTGCTTCCTGACCTGCATACAGATTTCTCAAGAGGCAGGTTAGGTGGTCAAGTATTCCCATCTCTCTCAGAATTTTCCACAGTTTATTGTGATCCACACAGTCAACGGCTTTGGCATCGTCAATAAAGTAGAAATAGATGTTTTTCTGGAACTCTCTTGCTTTTTCCATGATCCAGCGGATGTTGGCAATTTGATCTCTGATTCTTCTGCCTTTTCTAAAACCAGCTTGAACATCAGGGAGTTCACGGTTCATGTATTGCTGAAGCCTGGCTTGGAGAATTTTGAGCATAGGGATCAGCATTGTTTAAATAGCATTTTCTTAATGCTTCCTTACTCTACCTCACAGGCAAAATACCAAATGTTTAATGACTCTAAGAAGTCTTTTAAAAAGTAAACTTTGAAAGCCAAGATAAATAAACTGGAGATTTAAACTGAGTAATATGTTTCCGCTAACATGAAGTTATTAATAAATTCTGTAAATCAGAATTTTTCAAAGGTACTGCTGATGGTTCACATTCGCCAAATTGTCTGGTACAATCCTTAAAATGCAAATTCTTGGGTCCTATCCTAAACTTACTAAATCTCCCTTAGTGATTGATTATTTGGCAACTTAAGTTTTATAAATTTATTTTAAACAGGCTAGTGTGAACTTCTAACATAGCAACTTATAAATGAAATAAAGTCATACTATATGTAGCAGTTAACTAGGCTATGTGTTTATAGTGTAATAAAATAAATTAAAAAATTAAAAATAAATCCAACTACAAAGCACATGCAAAATAAACATTCCAGGAAAGTACTAAGTCTTGGCAAATATGAAATTATCAAAGAGAATAATAGTCCATATCTTAGTCCCTTTGGGCTGCCACAAACAAAATATCACAGACTAGGTGACAAACAGAAATTTATTTCTCAGTCTTGAGGCTAGGATCAAGGCCCAGGCAGACTGAGCCTTCTGTCGAGAGCCACTTCCCAGGTCACAGATGAAGATCTCTCTGCTCTTCTTATGTGGTAGAAAGTGAGTGAGTGAAGTCGCTCAGTCGTGTCCGACTCTTTGCGACCCCATGGATTGTAGCCTACCAGGCTCCTCCCTCCATGGGATTCTCCAGGCAAGAGTACTGGAGTGGGTTGCCATTTCCTTCTCCAGGGGATCTTCCCTGACCCAGGGATCGAATCCAGGTCTACCCGCATTGCAGGCAGACGCTTTAACCTCTGAGCCACCAGGGAAGCCCATATGTTAGAAGGAGCAAGGTAGATCACTAAGTAAAGTCACTCAGTCGTGTCCGACTCTCTGTGACTCCGTGGACTGCAGCCCACCAGGCTCCTCAGTCCACGGGATTCTCCAGGCAAGAATACTGGAGTGGGTTGCCATTTTCTTCTCCAGGGGATCTTCCCGACCCAGGGATTGAACCCGGGTCTCCCGTGTTGGAGGCAGACGCTTTAACCTCTGAGCCACCAGGGAAGCCCAGGAACCTCCTTTATAGGGGCCCTAATCCCATTCATGAGGCCTCCATCTTCATGACCCAATCAATTCCCAAAGACGACTCCTTCAAGTACCAGCACACTGGGGACTAGGCTTCAATATAAAAATGTAGAGAGAACACAAACATTCAGCAGCAGCAGCTTATAATAAAGAAGTTTATTTTACATTCTAAACAAAACTTTGCCTATTAAAAATAACCAGACCTACTAAGAAATTTAACAGGACTATTTACCTGTTTTTCATAAACGATTATTTTCAAAAAGCTATACAAAGCTAAAAACAGTCCTTTAAATAGTCAGTCACCAGAGACTACCAAATCAAGGTCTGGGGCTATAACTAATTCCCAAATTTTTTTCTGAAATGAGTTTTCATTGCTTGAAAGGCTATGTGTGTGCTCAGTCATGTCTGACTCTTTTGGACCCCATGGACTGCAGCCCTCCAGGCAAGAATACTGGAGCAGGTTGCCGTTTCCAACTCCAGGGTATCTGCTGGACCTAGGGATCGAACCCATGTCTCCTGTACCTCCTGGTGCAACTGGCAGGAGAATTCTTTATCACTGTGCCAGCTGGGATCCCAGAAGACCAGAATGGTCCTATTTTTTCACTATGTGTTAGGCAGATTCTTTACTGTCTGAGTCCCAGTCTTTCACTACACCTCTACAAAATCCTCCCTCATTAAAAAAATCTCTCTCTATATATATATATATGTAACAAATTAAACCCAAAAAAGTTTCTTTACTACCTTAAGTCTTCTCTAGATGTTGACCCTTTAGGGTCATGTCATACTTATAGATAGATTATCAGTTACTATAAACTATCACACCACATTTTTATATTTAATCTATATTTACTTGAACATGCCCTGGAAGTATGGCACCCCACTCCAGTACTCTTGCCTAGGGAATCCCATGGACGGAGAAGCCTGGAAGCCTGCAGTCCATGCGGTCACAAAGAGTCAGACACGACTGAGAGACTTCACTTTCACTTTTCACTTTCATGCATTGGAGAAGGAAATGGCAACCCACTCCAGTGTTCTTGCCTGGAGAATCCCAGGGACGGGGGAGCTTGGTGGGCTGCCCTCTATGGGGTCGCACAGAGTTGGACACGACTGAAGCAACTTAGCAGCAGCAGCAGCCCTGAAAGTATATTTTTATGTTTCTAAACACATGGAATTAGCTTGTTTGGGGTCATATACTGTTTTTCAGAAAGTTATTTAAAGCTTTTAAATACAGCATTCAGAAGAAAGTCCTAAATGTGATACTAAACTATTTCAAATTTCAAAGTAAGCATTTTTTTGGGGTAAAGTTCCAAAGCTTATCCTTTAAGAAAAAAAAAGACTGAAAACAAAACACATATTGATAATTGTGTAAACATAGTAAATATGCATCCTCACTACTTAAATCAAAAAAATGTTTTAACTTTGTAGTGATTATCCAGTCACTTCATTCTTCATTAAAAACTAGAAAATTCTTCAGCTTCCAGGAAGGAAGAACAAGTTCACCAAATATTTTCCCAAAATTCAACAACATTTATAAGGTTCAACTATAAAGAGGTTTGATATGTTACCCCTAATATATAAGGGGAAAAAAGCTATTAAGACAATGAAAAGATTTAATTTATTTTCCAAACAGGTATTTTTCCATGGAATGATGCTGGCTACAAATGATTTTCCCAAAAAATGTTAACTTTTTTCAATGAACTTTTATAAGGCTTCCCTGGTGGCTTAGAGGTTAAAGCATCTGCCTCTAATGCGGGAGACCCAGGTTCGATCCCTGGGTCGGGAAGATCCCGTGGAGAAGGAAATGGCAATCCACTCCAGTATTCTGGCCTGGAGAATCCCATGGACAGAGAAGCCTAGTAGGTTACAGTCCTCGGGGTCGCAAAGGGTCGGACTCGACTGAGTGACTTCACCTTTTATAAATACAAATATTATTCAATATTTATTGAATATTATTATTCAAATATTATTCAATATTTATAAATATTTAAAATTTTTTCTTATAGTCTACAAATAAAACTAAAACAGATACCATCTAACCTCAACTATGCTATTAAACTGTAATCTCTAAAATAATTTTCACCAGGTCCAAAAACAACAAGAGATTAAGTCTACTAGAAAAGATTTATTTTGCTGACAGATTATTCTGTTTGGTTCAACTTATATCCTTCAACTCACATCCTTCTCACTTCCAGGCCACATTAAATAGCTATTTAAACTGCCAAATATTTTACGATCTATAGATGGTTGGCTCAATAAACTCATCTCAACATATTTCTAGTGTATCATAAAAATTCCAAAAGTCAATTAAAATAAAAATTGTTAAGTACAGGAAAACTGAGTCTACATTTCATCTCAAGTACACACAAGTAAGAAATTAAGATGACTTTCCCCTTTCATTTGTGGGGAAGATGAATTAAGAAATTAAATTTTATTATGCCTAATTAATCTATTGCTTATACTGCTCTGACACATATCTTCCCTCTCCAGACTTCATTCCAAGTTTCAGTTTCTGGATTTTATCATTTATGACAGCTTACAACTCCCAGTCTTGCTTCAAGAGTGCTCAAATTGGGGAAGCAATTCTGGAATTAGATTAGAAAGTTGTTTTCTAAAATCAAACTGCAGCAAAACATCCCATAAGAAAGCCTATATTCTTCCTTCTATGAAGTTAACGGTAATATATCTCACAATATACAAGAGTTTTAAACAATTCACAGACATTATCTTGTTAATCTTCATACATTTCTAAAAGCATCAGATACCCTGGGAGCCTTCAATCCTTTTTAGCTTCTTCTAGTAGTTTCTTAAAGAGATTACAATGTTATATGATATACTACTAAATAAGCAACCTGTAAGATACAAACTACACCTTAAATAATTTAAGAAGGCAACTCAAATGTATTAGCAGAGGGCTTCCCTTCCCTTCTAGGAGATTCTAACTGTAAGCAATGGTTTCAATTAGTACAAAGGGGGGCTTCATGGTCCTTTCTCTTATATGGTGAAACATGTAATAAAGCTTCCATCTCTCTCTAAAGGGAAAGAACCAAGCACTGAGCCAGCCTACCTTATTCGTACAAACCACATCTCAAGGTAATTATTAATAAATAGTTGATAAAAGAAAAGTATTATAAAACACTCCAACTAACAAATTCCAATGTAATAAGAACTGGAGTATCACCATTTTGCAACCCCCTAATAAAATGAAGATAAACTAGCAGACCCCAAAACAAGGTCCAAAGGAACCCCTGTGGGTCCCCAAAACCCTTTCAGAGAATCTGCAGAATCAAAAATATTCTACAATAATTGTTGTTGTTCAGCTGTTGTGTCCCACTCTTTGCGACCCTGTGGCTTCCCTGTCTTTCACAATCTCCCAAAGTTGGCTCAAACTCATGTCCACTGCGTCAGTGATGCTCTCTAACCACCTCATCCTCTCCCGCCCTCTTCTCCTTTTGCCTTCAATCGCTGTCAGCATCAGGGTCTTTCCAATGAGTCAGCTCTTGGCATCAAGTGGCCACAGCAGTGGAGGTTCAGCATCAGTCCTTCCAATGAATATTCAGTGCTGATCTCCTTTAGGATGGACTGATTTGATCTCATTGCAGACAGAGGCCTCTCGAGTCTTCTCCAGCACCACAATTCGAAACCATTAACTCTTTGGTGCTCAGCCTTCTTTATGGTCCAACTTTCACATCCATACATGACTACTAGAAAAATGACAGCTTTAGACTATATTATTACAATGATACTAAGTATTATTATAATGACACTAAGATGTTACTCACTTCCCCCACACACACTCTCATGAGTGTACATGAAGTTTTCAGAGATTACATGATAAATTATATCATAACAGACTAAAGAATAAAGCAGATATGAGAATCCAGCTACTTTCCTTTAAGCCAGACAATAAGGAGATTTACAAAAACATAAAATAAGACCACTCTTCTCACTAAGTTTCTGTTTTGGAAAATAGTTTTCACAAAAATGTTTATTTAAACATACAGTGAGTTTATTATTGTTATTTTTAAATAAATAACAGACATTTCTAAATTTTTTTAGCTTTTTTCCTAATAAGGTAAACACCAATAGATATAATAACATTTACAATAAACAAAATGTCCTTAGGGTTTTTAATGATTTTTAAGAATATAAAAATTCAGTGAAAAAGCTGGCTTCAAACTCCACATTCAAAAAACTAAGATCATGGCATTCAATCCCATCACTTCATGTCAAATACAAGGGGAAAAAATGGAAACAGTGAGAGACTTTATTTTCTTGGGCTCCAAAATCACTGTGGATGGTGACTGCAGCCATGAAATTAAAAGACGCTTACACCTTGTAAGAAAATCTGTGACCAACCTAGACAGTGTATTAAAAAGCAGAGACATAACTTGCCCACAAAGGTCCGTCTAGTCAAAGCAGTGGTTTTTCCAGTAGTCATGTATGGATGTGAGAGTTGGACTATAAAGAAAGCTGAGCACCAAAGAATTGATGCTTTTGAACCATGGTGTTGGACAAGACTCTTGAGAGCCCCAAGGACATCAAGATGAAACCAGTCAATCGTAAACAAAACCAACCCTGAATATTCACTGAAAGGATTGATACTAAAGCTGAATTGAAGCTCCAATACTGTGGCCACCTGAGCAGAGTCAACTCACTGGAAAAGACCCTGATGCTGGGAAAGACTGAGGCCAGGATCTGAGAGAGGGCCGACAGAGGATGATATGGCTGAATGGCATCACTGACTCAATGGACATAAGTTTGAGCAAGCTCCAAGAGATAGTGAAGAACAGGGAAGCCTGGCTGCAGTCCATGGGGTTGCAAAGAGTTGGACGCAACTGAATGACTGAACAACAACACAGAATATAAAGGTATCCTGAAACTAAAAAGCTTGGGGACAGATGATCTAGGGAATTTATCACTATCTGCTAACGTTAGAGCTGACCAGGGTTTTAATCCTCCTGAAAATACAAAGCACTACCTATGAAGTATTCTTGAGAAAATAAAACTGAACATGTATCTGATCAAACATATAGTTTAAATCAAAATCTACGTGTTTACAGGAAATACAAAATCAGAGGATTATATTAAACAATACCATGCGGATGCAGTCAGCACAGGACAATCAGCTTTAATCAAACAATAAACTGCAAAAGAATAAAAGAGGATGAATGTGAAGATTAAAAGAAATTTAAGAGGCTCAGCAACCAATTGCATTGTACTACAGATCTTATTTGGGCAAAATGTAAAAAACATGCATGAGATAATCATGGAAATCTGAACACTGGATATTTGATATTAAGGAATTATTATTTATATATAATAGTGGTATTATGGTTATTATTAAAGAACTCCTATCTTTATAAATTTATACTGTTTACAATGAAGTGGCAAGATTCTAGAATTGCCTCAAATAATGGGAACTGGGGGAAATAGATGAAATAAGACTGCCCAAAAGTTAAAATTACTGACCTGGGTATTATATTTACACAGAGGGTACATACTTATAACAAGTATTTCTTCCCATTAAGCTGCCTGTAATCCTGAACAGTATGTCTTTGGTTATTCCAGCATCTTATTTCTGAGCTTTTCACCTCCAAGAGTATCAAAACAAAACAACACCTGGTAAGAAAGGAAGGTTATAGACAGGACAAATGTAAAGAGGAGGATCAGGACGGCATGTTGGGGACTTCTCACTAGAAGGATACTGTCTCATACCAATACAAACACCAACATGCTTACACACATGTGTTTCTAATTGTGTGCTATGGCCAAGACCCTGAAAGGAAGAAAAAGGTCAAAACTGAGCCATGGAAAGGAAGAAATGGGTGCATGCTAAAAATGCACTCTTGTCCTTTTCTATTTCAGATACGGGCTTTGATGAGTCTTCTTTACACTTTGCTCTCAAAGTCTTCAGTCCTAGAGGTGCTGAAAGACTAGTCCTAAAATTACTGGGTTGAGCTATATATAAGATTCCCCATCCAATGGAGGCTACGTAAAGATCAAGGATATAAGACCAGTAATATTACACTGACGGTTTCCTGCACTAATGATTTTAATAGAATTTTAAGTAACTTGCAGTATAGGTTCATGAATCGCACAAACCTCAAAACTTTCTCCACATGATAAAAGTAAGCCATATCATAGACTAGGATCACATCTCTTCTTCCAGTATCATCCAAGTTTCAAATATTTTACCTTGCCATTAGGTCATATATCATTATTATTGGTTTGAGAAATACAGTCATCATAAGCACAGAACTAAGAAATATATTTAAATAGCATCTCCCCATCCAATAATCACCCCAAATTAGGCTTCATTTTCAAGTCCTCCAAAAGAAGCAACTCAAACAAATATCTTGATAATCCATTGTTAGTTGAGTAACTCTCAAACATTCTTTAAAATAAAAAATCAGGTAATAAATGGAAAAGTAGGACGAAACTGTTAAATAACCAGTTCACTTCAGTCGCTCAGTCGTGTCCATCTCTTCGTGACACAACGGGCTGCAGCATGCCAGGCATTCCTGTTCATCTGCAACTCCCAGAGTTTACTCAAACTCAGCTCCATTGAGTTGGTGATGACTCATCTCCATCGACTTGTCCCCTTCTCCCCTGCCTTCAACCTTTCCCAGAATCAGGGTCTTTTCAAATGAGTCAGCTCTTTGCATCAGGTACCCAAAGTATTGGAGTTTCAGCTTTAGCATTAGTCCTTCCAAAGAACACCCAGGACTGATCTCCTTTAGGATGGACTGGCTGGATCTCCTTGTAGTCCAAAGGACTCTCAAGAATCTTCTCCAAAACCCCAGTTCAAAACCATCAATTCTTCAGGGCTCAGCTTTCTTTGTAGTCCAACTCTCACATCCATATATGACCACAGGAAAAACCACAGCCTTGACTAGACGGACCTTTGTTGACAAAGTAATGTCTCTGCTTTTGAATATGCTATCTAACTTTCCTTCCAAGGAGTAAGCGTCTTTTAATTTCATGGCTGCAATCACCATCTGCAATGATTTGGGAGACACAAAAATAAAGTCAGTCACTGTTTCCACTGTTTCCCCATCTATTTGCCATGAAGTGATGGGACCAGATGCCATGACTTAGATTTCTGAATGGTGAGTTTTAAGCCAACTTTTTCACTCTCCTCTTTCACTTTCATCAAGAGGCTCTTTAGTTCTTCACTTTCTGCCATAAGGGTGGTGTCATCTGTATATCTGAGGTTCTTGATATTTCTCCCGGCAATCTTGATTCCAGCTTGTGCTTCATCCAGCCTAGCGTTTCTCATGATGTACTCTGCATATAAGTTAAATAAGCAGGGTGACAATATACAGCCTTGACACACTCCTTTTCCTGTTTGGCACCAGTCTGCTGTTCCATGTCCAGTTCTAACTGTTGCTTCTTGACCTGCATATAAATTTCTCAAAAGGCAGGTCAGCTGGTCTGGTATTCCCATCTCTTTCAGAATTTTCCACAGTTTATTGTGATCCACACAGTCAAAGGCTTTGGCATAGTCAATAAAGCAGAAGTAGATGTTTTTCTGGAACTCTCTTGCTTTTTCCATGATCCAGCGGATGTTGGCAATTTGATCTCTGGTTCCTCTGCCTTTTCTAAATCCAGCTTGAACATCTGGAAGTTCATGGTTCATGTATTGCTGAAGCCTAGATGGGAGAATTTTGAGCATTACTTTACTNACAGTCAAAGGCTTTGGCATAGTCAATAAAGCAGAAATAGATGTTTTTCTGGAACTCTCTTCCTTTCTCCATGATCCAGTGGATGTTGGCAATTTGATCTCTGGTTCCTCTGCCTTTTCTAAAACCAGCTTGAACATCAGGGAGTTCATGGTTCACGTATTGCTTGGAGAATTTTGAGCATTACTTTACTAGCATGTGAGATGAGTGCAATTGTGTGGTAGTTTGAGCATTCTTTGGCATTGCCTTTCTTTGGGATTGGAATGAAAACGGACCTTTTCCAGTCCTGTGGCCACTGCTGAGTTTTCCAAATTTGCTGGCATATTGAGTGCAGCACTTTCACAGCATCATCTTTCAGGATTTGGAAGAGCTCAACTGGAATTCCATCACCTCCACTAGCTTTGTTTGTCGTGATGCTTTCCACTTGAGTTCACATTCCAGGATGTCTGGCTCTAGGTGAGTGATCACACCATCATGATTATCTTGGTTGTGAGATATCTTGTTTTTTTGTACAGTTCTTCTGTGTATTCTTGCCACCTCTTCTTAATATCTTCTGCTTCTGTTAAGTCCATACCATTTCTGTGCTTTATCGAGCCCATCTTTACATGAAATGTTCCCTTGGTATCTCTAATTTTCTTGAAGAGATCTGTAGTCTTTTAGACCCTTTCTGTCTTTTCCTCTATTTCTTTGCACTGATTGCTGAGGAAAACTTTCTTATCTCTTCTTGGTATTCTTTGGAACTCTGCATTCAGATGCTTGTATCTTTCCTTTTCTCCTTTGCTTTTCACTTCTCTTCTTTTCACAGCTATTTGTAAGGCCTCTCCAGACAGCCATTTTGCTTTCTTGCATTTCTTTTCCATGGGGATGGTCCTGATCCCTGTCTCCTGTACAATGTCACGAACCTCCGTCCATAGTTCATCAGACACTCTGTCTATCATATCTAGTCCCTTAAATCTATTTCTCACTTACACTGTATAATCATAAGGGATTTGATTTAGGTCATACTTGAATGGTCTAGTGGTTTTCCCTACTTTCTTCAATTTAACTCTGAATTTGGCAATAAGGAGTCACGGCAAATTGGAAGTGGTCAAACAGGAGATGGCAAGAGTGAACATCAACATTCTAGGAATCAGCGAACTAAAATGGACTGGAATGGGTGACTTTAACTCAGATGACCATTATATCTACTACTGCAGGCAGGAATCTGCCAGGAGCCAGCGCGAGGAGTCCCACCCGTGGCAAAGGTCATGAGGTTAAGGGGCCCGACAGGCAGAGGTGAGTCCAGCCTTAAGGGAGCCCTGCTGGATCTTCTTGAGCATCTACCCACAAAACCAGAGTCTGCCTACCTTACTGCTTTATGCTTTCACTTGCACTATGACATTATAGGGGGCTATCCCCCACCACCTCCCTCTGAAAAGGAGTTAACTTAGGACTCCAGTTAATAAATCTCCTGGGCATGACAAGGGTGTTTCAGTCCAAAAACCTCTCTGCTAGCAGACTAGCTTGTGTGACAGGATTATCCACACTTACATGATTGTTTACAACCTCTCAACCATAAACAGCACAGAGAGTTTGGAGTATTTGAAAGTATTAGTTAGCATAGGGTTTTTCTAAAGATAAAAGTCATGTTGGTGAAGGGTTTCATTGCTGAGTTAATGATTGCCACCAGGCCTCCATATCCTTAGGCACCTGGGAGTATGTTAATCGATGTAATTGGAATGTAGAAAAAGAAATATAGTAGTTTTGATGTTAGCAATACTAGACTTTTGAGTTAATGAATTTTCTCTTTTGTTATAGATCACTGTACTCCTCTTTCTTTGTTATAAATCATTGTGTCCTTGCTATGTACAAATGTAATTTTATCACTATCTTAAGACTAAGTAGATCTTAAGGGGAAACAAGTTTTCTGATAGATTAACCTTTATCAATAGAAAGAAAGGTGTGGCAATAAAATGTTAATCGGTCTCCAGACCAGAAGATATTGTAAAACAAATGTAAGACACTTGTAAGAACAAAGATACGCTGACACATTTATCCCTATGTACAACTAAAAGTGTAAAAGTGAACCTGGAAAATAAAGAAACGGACCAGTTCCTGGAAAGACTGGTTTCTCCTGTGTGGTCTTTTCTCGTTCTCTTCTTTTCTGGCTGAATTCCCATCTGGAGTGTGGAGGCTCGCCAAGCCTACTAATTTTGCCGGGACTTCTAAGATCTGACTGGGGAGGCCTTTGTGTCTTCTCTCCTTCAGGAGAATGGGAAGACGCCTGTGGCCTACGTAGGTGGTTCAAACTCCTTGTCTCGGAGTTTTATTGGTTTTCCACGTAAACCAAGTTATTCAGCCTCTTTTCTCCACTTATTTTCCTACTACACTATTTCTTTCTAATCTCCCTCCATATCTTTAATTAAACAATTAATTCCTCAGACGCTGACGCTGTCCCCGCTTTGAACTACCCTGGATCCACCAGGGCTGGACCCCTGCAGGAATCCCTCAGAAGAAATGGAGTAGCCATCATGGTCAACAAAGGAGTCTGAAATGCAGTACTTGGATACAATCTCAAAAATGACAGAATGATCTCTGTTCATTTCCAAGGCAAAGCATTCAATATCATAGTAATCCAAGTCTATGCTCCAACCAGTAACGCTGAAGAAGCTGAAGTTGAACGGTTCTATGAAGACCTACAAGACCTTTTAGAAGTAACACCCCCAAAAGACATCCTTTTCATTATAGGGGACTGGAATGCAAAAGTAGGAAGTCAAGAAACACCTGGAGTAATAGGCAAATTTGGCCTTGGAATACAGAATGAAGCAGGGCAAATGCTAATAGTTTTGCCAAGCAAATGCACTGCTCATAGCAAGCACCCTCTTCCAACAACACAGGAGAAGACTCTACACATGAATATCACCAGATGGTCAACACCGAAATCAGATTGATTATACTCTTTGCAGCCAAAGATGGAGAAGCTCTATACAGTCAGCAAAAACAAGACTGGGAGCGGACTGTGGCTCAGATCATGAACTCCTTATTGCCAAATTCAGACTTAAATTGAAGAAAGTAGGGAAAACCGCTAGACCATTCAGGTATGACCCAAATCAGCTTCAAGGAGGGGGTGCATAGAAACATAATCCTCATTCCAAGTGACTATTAACCAGGAAATATCACAGATCACATTATTCTGGAGAAAAGGAGAGTGGATTTTGGGGAACAAATAACATCTACTTCCACAGGGTTATATAAAATATGAAAAGGCATTTATGAAGCCCTAGACTTTTCTAAGCAAGAGTGTACAATAGGCTTTCAATTACTTGGACTTGGACTAAGGCTTGGACTAAGAGATTTGGATTCTAAAAGTTGAGAACAAGGAGGTGTGTATCATTTATACCAATGAGAAAACAGAAACCATTCTAAAATATGAAACATTTAAGGCTGACATCCCTGTTGCCAAAGTCTCCCAGAGTACTTTTATTTTTAATAGCAACTTAACTTGGCATTATAATTACTTCTGAGTGTGGATGTGTCTGTCTCCCCAATTATACTGTGCTCCTATGGGGCGGGGACACTGTTCCGTGTCTGACTCATGGTAGGTACTTAGTAAACATCGTCTAATCTGTTGTGGGGAGCTGACACACGTTCCCACTCCCACTTCTGCCTTCTTGCTTACCTGAACTCTGACCTTCTCTTTTGAGAATTCGTTAGCATTGCTGAGGGTGAATCTGAGTGATAGCTGAGGACCTGGATTCATGGCATCAACTCTATTCTTGGGCTTCCTGATTGCTTCCTTAACTGAAGCTAACTTCATCTGGGGACTATCGGCTCCAGCTTCCAGATACCCTCTGTTCTGACTATCCATTGACATGCAACAAACTACCTCAAAACTTAGTGGCATAAAATAACGGCTCACACACTGTCAGGAATTTGAACAGGACTCAAGTAGGGTTTCTTTCTGTCCCACAAACTTGAGGTCTCAACCAGAGGACTCAGAGGCTGGGGGTGACATCTGGGTTTAGAACTATCTTAAGGTTTCCTCACTCTGATACCTGACAGTTGATGCCAGCTGTTTGGCTGGTACCTTCGCTGGGACTGTTGCTAAGCACCCTTTTGCTAGGCCTCCCAGGTGGCTCACTGGTAAAGAATCCTCCTGCCAATGGAGGAGGCAATAGGAGATGTGGGTTCCATTCCCGAGTGGGGAAGATCCCCTGGAGAAGGAAATGACAGCCCACTCCAGTATTCTTTTTCTGGGAAATCCCATGGACGGAGGAGCTGGTGGGCTACAGTCCATGGGGTTGCAGAGTCAGACAGGGCTAAGCAAGAACACATGTGACCTCAGTACCCAACCCTTGCCCACAGCACCCTGAACCTCCTCACCTGAGCGAGGTGCTCTTAATCCTTTCCCTCCTCTGATGCCCCTATCTGCTTTGCCCACCTCCCTCCCTCGCCTCCTCCCTGCCCCCCTTCTCAGCACACTCCCACCCCCACTTTTTCTCTCCCACATTCTCTGCACCCTATCTTTGTCTCTTTATCCTGTTCTCTCTTTAAAAAAAATCAATCTGCAGAGCGATTAGATTTGCAAATGAGCGGGCAGGAAACAGGGGAACAAAGGGAACCAGAGCCGAAGAGAGAGCAGGTATAATTACTGTAATTAACTCAAGCAGCGGGGACACATCCCCTCGCCCCGAAGCGGCTGCTGAGAGGTGCTGCGAGGCACCACAGGGGAGGCCGAGGGGAGCCCCCCCATAATGACACTCAGACTGCTCCCCCTCCCCAGGGCCGGGGTGCTTGGAGGGGCCCAGCTGGGAAGCCCCTCCTGGAACAGTGCCTGTGCGAGGATCCATCTCATCTCCTGTCAGAGGAGCGGGGATCAGGGATCTGGGCCTGGACACAGTGGGGCCAGGGAATGAAATCACCGCTTTCCTCTCTTACCTGGACACCTAGTTCTTTACCTGCTCTATGACATCCTGAGAGTCTCTCTGGTTTCCCTGGGGTCCACACATTTCTAGAGACCTTGGAGGAAGAAACTTGTCTCCCATCCCATGAAACTGTCATATCTATGTCCCCAGTTCAGTTCAGTTGCTCAGTCATGTCCGACTCTTTGTGACCTCATGAACTGCAGCATGCCAGGCCTCCCTGTCAATCACTAACTCCCAGAATTTACTCAAACCCATGTCCACTGAGTCGGTGATGCCATCCAACCATCTCGCCCTCTGTCATCCCCTTCTCCTCCCTCCTTCAATCTTTCCCAGCATCAGGGTCTTTTCAAATGAATCAGTTCTTCACATCAGGTGGCCAAACTATCGGAGTTTCAGCTTCAGCATCAGTCCTTCCAATGAACACCCAGGACTGACTTCCTTTAGGATGGACTGATTGGATCTCCTTGCAGTCCAAGGGACTCTCAAGAGTCTTCTCCAACACCACAGTTCAAAAGCATCAATTTTTTGGCACTCAGCTTTCTTTATGGTCCAGCTCTCACATCCATACATGACTACAGGAAAAACCATAGCCTTGACTAGATGGACCTTTGTTGGCAAAGTACTGTCTCTGCTTTTTAATATGCTGTCTATGTCCCTAGGCACCCCACAAAACACACCTCTGGGCACTTGGGGTTTTCAACTGCACCTTTGCAACCTGACCTCTTGGAGTGCTCCTCATGTCTTCATCCTGTAGCCAGATCTGACCTTTTGATACATCCTAAACATGTACTGCATTCTTCTCTTTCTCTGCCTTCTCCTGTGAGATCGTTCCTTTCCTCCTGTGCTGCACTCCCCCAAATGCCAGGTGGTGAAACGTTATCCACCTTTTGAGACACGTTTGAAACTAAAGCCATTTCTGTGAAGTCTATAGCGATCTCACCCCTTAACAGAGGCCCATGGGCCTTATCTTTTTTATGGACTTAACTTACTATACTTCCTGTCCAACTCCTGTTCTTCAGAGAAGGTAGACAGACTCCGACTTTGGATTCCTGGAGTTTGTCACCTCTGGAGGTCTGTGTCAGTCAGACCTTTTTTACCTTCCAGGGACAGAAATCCCAAGGCAAAGTGGTATAAACAACAAAGGGAATTTATTAGTTTGCAGTCAGGCATGGCTGGATCCAGGCGCCCAAATCTTATCATCAGATCTTTCTCTCTCCTGTCCCCCTTTCTCAGTGTGTGTCTAGACAGACCTCTACAGAATGTGGCCCCCCAGCATCCCCAAGCTAATATCATTCCTAGAGCCAGCTGTCTTAGGGAGAGAGTTTCTTCCTCCCAAAGTTTCAGCACACGCCTGAGATCATCGGGGTGGATGGGGTTCAGACTGCTGAGTTGGGAGAAATGAAGCCCAGTGATTGACCAGACTGGTATCAAACCCTTGCCCCTGGAGTCTGAAGGGGTGGTGTGGTCAGGCCTATTTAAACCCCATGGATTCCCACTGGGGAGGAAACTTCAAAGGACAATGGAAGAACAGAACAGGGATGTTGCCCAGGTGGAAACAACAGATGCCTGTCGCTCCCTGAGAATGCCCAGGTGAGGGCCCCGTCCCTGGAAATGCCCCATATCCTCCCATGATTAAACTCAGCCTGTCCTTCAATACTCAACCCATGTCCATCAGCTCTCTGATCCCTCCTCACCTGCTCTAGATGCCCATTGAAAATCTCTCAGTTGTGTCCCACTCTCTGTGATCCTATGGACTATTTGGTCAATGGAATTCTCCAGGCCAGAGTACTGGAGTATGTAGCCTTTCCCTTCTCCAGGGGATCTTCCCAACCCAGGGATTAAACCCAGGTCTCCCACATCACAGGCAGATTCTCTACCAGCTGAGCCACCAGGGAAGCCCTAGGTGCCCAGAGTCTGTCATTTTCCCAGGTACACACCTTTATGCTGTCTTCTCATGATATTTATGTTTTCATTTGCTATAACCTCATCTGAGCAACAAGATTACAGACCCACTGGGAGCGAGGATGTGACCATGCTTGTGTGCTCCCCTCCTACCCTGATACAGCCCTGGGCACCTGGACAGCACTCTGGTGGACCCAGGCCAGCGTGCAGATGATGGACAGGTCTGAGAAATGGCTGAGTCCCTTACCAGCTGAGTGACCTTGTGGAATCCCCCAACTGCTCCAAGCCTCAGTTTCCACAGCTAGAAATTGGTGATATGAAAACACCTATTTTACAGAACTGTGAAAATTTCTTCTTGGCTAAGCCCAGACTGCCATCCTCCAATTGCGTGATGGGTATTTAATTACCACGGAAGTAAGAAACAGGCATTCATCTCCTCCTTTCTGTGACAATGAGCTCTCCAGGCTTCCCTCTGTCTCCCTAGTTATTTTTATTTTCTTGGCCAGCTCATCTTACTTTTTCCCTAAATAGTAAACAATATGCATTTGCATGGTCAGCAGCACAGGGGTGGGTCCTACATTGTCCCTATTGGGGCTGCAGTTACACCACTTGCGAGAGTGTAGCCTCAGGTGTTATTTTACTTCTCAGGGACCCAGTTCCTTTGTTTCGAGATCACCCCTCACAAGGTCTTTCTGGATGTCTAACCCCTCCTCCCAGGATGGTCTAGATGCCTCACCTACAGCACCCTGGGAATATCTCTATCCTAGAAATTTGTCTCTTTTCTTGTCTGTCTCCTCCACTAGGCCATAAACATTAAAGACAAGGTTCTCATGTTCAAATGCCTAAAATGTTCAAATGAGAAATCTCAGTAGTATCAAGTGAGTTAATTTGTGTAAAGCACCTAGAACAGGACTTGGTGGGGAGTGTTATAAAATTGTTAACTATTATTTCTATTTTAATGTTCCAAACTGAAATACATTATCCTTCAGCATCAAGTCCAGTCAATTCTTTCTCTGTAAAACTTCTCAAATTCATTCTTTCACTGCTCTCCATCCCTTCTCCTAATTTCTTTTTTTAATTAATTAATGTTTTAAATTGAAGGATAATAGCTTTACAGAATTTTGTTGTTTTCTTAACTCAGGCCCTCAGCATATCCAGCATGGATTACTCCCTCATTCTTTTAATTGATTTTCCTTATCTGTCTTGCCTTCTAATCTATTTTCCACACAAAAATCTGATCATATATCTCCCCTGTATTAAGTTTTCGAATGGCATACCACAATGATGAGGATACAAAATCCAAACTCATAGAGAATGATGTACGATGTGCTTCATGATGTTTTTCTTGCTTATTTCTTTAGTCTCATCTATCTCCGCTGGTCCCTCATGTCTGGACACATCTGCTTTCACTTCCCTCTTGGTCTAGAATGTTCTTACTCTCCTTTTTCTTCTGACCACCCATTTGGCATCCACTGAGACTTCGTTTAGGGATCACTCCTCACAAGGTCTTTCTGGATATCTAACCCCTCCTCCCAAGATCATCTAGATACCTCACCTACAGCACTCTGGGAATTTCTCTATCCTAGCAATTTGTCAATTTACATGTCTATATCCTCCACCAGACCATAAACTTATTAAAGACAAGGATCTCATGTTCAAATGCCTAGCTCTTGGCACAGTTTCTGGCATCTCATCTGGGCTCCGTGCTTGTTGAATTAATTGAATAATGATCCCTACTGAATTTGTCAGGCGCCTTCTGATTGCATGACAGAAATTGGCGATAGGTATCACTGGATCCCTGTACTCAAATGACACCACCAGGACAATATCTCTCTCCAGCTCTTGGCTTTGTTTTATTCTGTCTTGGTTTCATTCTCAAGCTAGTGCCCTGAAAATAACCATCAGGAGCTTTGCAACTCTGAGAAATCCTGAAATTAATGGCATCTCTCTCCCAACATTTCAGGGAAAATCTGGACACTACTGTCATTAGACCAATTTGATTTAGTTGCTATCCCATGAAATGTGGTGATTGGTCAGAAATAACAGAAATTTATTTCTTACAGTTCTGGAGGCTAGAAGTTCAAGATCAATCTACTGGTAGATTCTGTATCTATACTTCATAGATGCTTATCTTTTGCTGTAATCATACATGGCAGAAGGGATGATGGAACTCTACAGGGTCTCTTTTTCTTTTTTAATCATCAGATAATTTGTATTTGGTTTGTTTAAGTAGATCCAGTCTTAATAATACATATGACTTGTTGCTTTACAGAATTAAAAAAACTATGATTAGTAATAATTCAGCTAAGTGAAGTGAAGTGAAGTTGCTCAGTTTTGTCCTACTGTTTGCAACCCCATGAACTGCAGCCTCCCAGGCTCCTCTGTCCGTGGGATTTTCCAGGCAAGAGTACTGGAATGGGTTGCCATTTCCTTCTCCAGGGGATCTTCCTGACTCAGGGGTTGAACCCAGGTCTCCCACATTGCAGGCGTAAGCTTTACACTCTAAGCCACCAGGGAAGCCTCTAAGCCACCAGGGAACCCCTATTCAGCTAACGGTAGATTTAAACTACATAGATTTCATTAACAAATCAAATGTGTTTAACAAACTAGCTTTACTTTTTTAACTTTTTATTTTATATTAGAACAGTGTATTAACAATGTTGTGTTAATTTCAAGTGTACAGCAAAGTGATTCGGTTATTCATATACATGTATCTCTTCTTTTTCAGTTGTTTTTTTTTTTTTTC
>SJYT01038878.1:0-84010 GCA_006410635.1 Cephalophus harveyi | reverse complement strand
GACACGACTGAGCGACTGAACTGAACTGAACTGAGTAGCTTCTCACACATGTACTGACCGATTCTCAGGCAGCAGCTAGAGGGAATCCCTCTGCAAGTTGCAGGAGCTCTCTCTTCTCTGACACCCTGCCTTGTCAATCTAGCTGCTGTGGACACCCTGATACAATCTCTGCCTCCTTAGCTCAGGGAGGCCGCCAGATTCCACCTGGAAAGGACCGCCTAGCAGTAAGCTGGGGCAACTGCATGGCCCCTTCCTTCCTTTCCCTTCTCTTGTTGCTGTTCAGTCGCTCAGTCGCGTCCGACTCTTTGCAACCCCGTGGGCTGCAGCATGCCAGGCTTCCCTTCTCTTAGCCATCAGCAACTCTTCCAGCACTGTCTGCTGCACAATGTCTTAAACTGTTATTTCCTTTAGTCATTAAAAAAAAAAAAAACCTGAATAAAGAAAGAGGGTAAATCTGGTTCCTATTACCGCACCATGGCCAGAAGGAGTGCTGCTTTCACCAGGATTTATGAATCCTTCCAGAGATATTCAGCGCATAAACAAGCGTATATATCCTCTCCTCTTTTTGCTGCAGTTTTGCACCTTACTTCAATTTCTTATTATCCTGCAGATTGTTCCCTATACATTGACCTTAGTCTTTAAAGACAGAGCCTGCACTCCTAACCCTTACTCTAGTCTGCTTCAGTGAATGACAGCTGAGTTATAGTTGGCTGTAATTGATGCTCAGTAAATAGTTGATGAGTTGAATAAATTATGTTGAAACTGCATCCAGGTGGCTGGACTCTCGTGTGCTGATGACTGGAGGAAAGAGGATATACTATATTCAGTTTGGGGTCCTTTGTATTCCCGATTGCTCTGTCCTTTCCTTTTATTTCTCTGAAGTTTCTTCTTGCTTTCTGGCCCGTTGAGGCTGAGACGCAGTAATATTTAAACCTAAGCTCTTGTCTTCTATTTGATAGTCTAATTTATAGGACAAAGCCACATCCTCTGTATAAAAAGAGGCACATGTTCCCTTTTGGGGCAGCACTGTAAGTGTGGGAGGATATGGAAGTGTGCCTGGACAGTGCTTGGCCTCTAGAAGCTCAGCAAATACTTTTTAGATGAACCTGGGGCTTACCTGTGTCCTGTGCAATTACTCTTTAGGCTTCTGACATCTATTTAGGATCTATTAAGTGAGGCTGTCAAAGATGAGTATATAGAGATAATTCATTCTTACAAATAGAAATGGAAAATACTCTAAATAATCATAGCAACAGCATTTAGTCGTTAAATTTGTGAGATAAAGTTATTAAATAATGGTGAAAGATTAACATACAGCAAGACCCTGATGCTGGGAAAGATAGAAGGCAAGAGGAGAAGGGGACGACAGAGGATTATATGGTTGGATGGCATCACTGACTCGATGGACATGAGTTTGAGCAAGCTCTGGGAGTTGGTGATGGACAGGGAAGCCTGGCGTGCTGCAGTCCATGGGGTCACAAAGAGTTGGAAATGACTGAGTGACTGAACTGATTAGTATTATCTTAGTCTGTTTGGACTATGACAAAAATACCACAGACTAGAAGAGTTGACTCATTGGAAAAGATTTTGATGCTGGGAGGGATTGGGGGCAGGAGAAGAAGGGGACGACCGAGGATGAGATGGCTGGATGGCATCACTGACTCGATGGACGCGAGTCTGAGTGAACTCCGGACAGAGAGGCCTGGAGTGCTGCGATTCATGGGGTCACAAAGAGTTGGAAATGACTGAGCGACTGAACTGAACTGAGGTGCTTTGTACACAAAAACCTGTTTCTTACTGTTCTGGAGGATGGGAAGGCCAGGATCAAGGTTCTGGAAGATCTGGTGTCTGATGAGAACCTGCTTCCTGATTCACAGGTGACCTTCTTCCTATTGCATTCTCAGGTGGCAGCTGGGATACGAAGCCTCTGGAGCCTGTTTAATAAGGGCACTAGCCCGGTTCATGAGGGCTCCACCTTCATTACCCATCATCTTCTAAAAGCCTTGAAGCAGGAGATAGATGGGCCCCAGGCTGAGCAGCTAGGGTTGGTCCCCTGTGCACAGGTACTCCAAGATGAAGATAATAGCAGGAGTGAAGAGGAGTTGAGCACTGCCCAGATGAGAGGTGAATGTATTTATCATTCTTGAGATCAAGGAGACCTTCCCAACTTTACATGCACAGAAAGGCTCCCTGGGGGTCAAAAAAGGAGGGAGCGGTAGTAGGTGATGTCTACTATTATAGGCCTCTTTGTTAGAATCCCTTTTGGCTAAGAGATGCGTGTGCACACAGGGGAGGACCTTGGGATAAATTAAATATGGACTCAGAGCCCCAAAGGCAAGATGATTGGCCAGAGGAAGCCCAGAAGAAATGCCCCAAGTAAGTGATTCAAACTAGCATGAGCGTGTGACTCTCTGAGGCCACCCGTGAGAATCTATTCACACATAAAATTTTCCTCCTAATAAGCACTTGATTATTTTCACTACTTTCCATCTCTTCGTGGAAATTCATCTCTACAAAGTCAATGGGCAAGGCCTTGTCGCTGGCCACTGGCCTAGCGGATAGGATTCAGTGCTCCAACTTCAGTGGCCTGACTTCAATCTCTGGCCCAGAACTGAAACCCTGATTCCAGCCGTTGGAGGCCATGGCCACCCACAGCCAGCCCCGTCTCTTAAGAGCCTCACACTGGGGCATAGGATTTAATCTATAAATGGGGAGGGGGACGAGCATTCAGTTTATAGCAAGTGTTGACTCAATATATAGCTCTTAAAAATGTGTGTTAGTGTGTGTCTGTGTGTGTGATGAAGGTAAACATGGCCCCCAACGCAAGTCAGCCACTTTGTCTGGGCTTTAGCTTTTTCTTACCACAAATTTGGAATCTAACACTCAACCTTAGGTGCAAATTTACTATTTAACATCTCTTCTAGTTCTCACGGCACCCCGAAAAAGTGGCATTATTTGCCTCATTCCTACAGAACTAGTCAGGGACATACAGGTGACATATGGAGGGACTAGGATTTGCGTTCAGGTCCTTCTGACCCTAAAGCCTGAGCTCCAGCTGCTCATGGGGGTTAAAGCACTGTTCCCAAAGTGTGGTCTGCAGAAATCTGCTCCTATGGATGGCTGTAAGCAAAAATGTGCCCTGTTTTTAGGGATATTTGTATTTGTTTTTGACGAATTTGTATTTTGGTTGTGATTTAAAGTGGGAGACAGCTCACACAGTATAGGCACATGCCATTTTGCTGGTATTTATGTGCAGGTAAAGTGTTTTATTTGTTTACAAATTGAAGGTTTATGGCAACCCTGAATCAGGCAAGTCTATTGGTGCCATTTTTTGCTCACTTCCTGACTCTGTGCACATTTTGGCAATTGTCACAATATTTCAAACTTCTTCATTATTGCTGTATTTGCTATTGTGCTCTGTGATCAGTGATCTTTGCTGTTACTATTGCAAAAAAGATTAGAACTAGCTGAAGGCTCAGATCATGATTAGCATTCTTTAGCAAGACAGTATTTTTTAATTAAGGTATGTACATAGCTTTTTTAGACATAATGCTATTGCACACTTCATAGACTACAGTATAGTGTAAACATAACTTTCATATGCACTGGGAAATAAAAAAAAAATTGTGTGAGTCACTTTGTTGTGATATTAGCTATGCTAAGGTGTTCTGGAGCCTGCACTATCTCCAAGGTGTGCCTGTATTTCCCATCTTCTGCCTGTGGTTCAGAGAGTTTTAAACAGATGGTGGCTGGGTTGACACCTTGATAAATACAGTAGCCATTTCTACAAGCTGCCCAGATTGTAGAAATCAGAATATCAGGATGAGGAAGGCTCCAGAAATAATTATTCAGGCCTACCTCTTCATTTTAAAAATGAGGAAATTGAGGCAAATGGAGACTACCTTATTCAAGGACACCACTTGCTTTGGCTGAAAGTATCTAGAACTCCCTGACTCCTAGCCCAGTGCTCTTTACTCCTGTGAATAAGAGTGTGTGTGTGCTAAGTTGCTTCAGTCGTGTCCGGCTCTTTGTGACCCTATGGACTCTAGCCCACCAGGCTCCTCTGTCCATGGGCTTCTCCAGGCAAGACTACTGGAGCGGGTTGCCATGCCCTCCTCCAGGGGATCTTCCCGACCCAGGGATCGAACCCATGTCTCCTGTGGCTCCTGCGTTGCAGGCGGACTCTTTACTGGTGAGCCACTGGGGAAGCCTGGGAAAAGAGAGTTCTTTCTAAACTTCTGGCAATCGATGAGTAGTTTTATGTATATTTTCGCTCTGATTCCATTCCTCTGTGTTTTGGCTTATGTTCTTACTCTTTCTGTCTCAGGCCTCCTCTTGTTCACAGTGAGAGGACAGGTTGATCTAAGGAAAAGGCGGCTAGAGAGTTGAGTAGAGGGGGCCTTAGGATGTTGGACTGCAGTCTTGCATCAACTCTGATAGGGAGAGTTGCATGTCATTACACCCTGGATTTGTGACTGAAAAGCTATGCGTACAGGTAAGATTTTATAGGTGAATCATATTAGGGATACTTCCTATATAAGACTACCACACACCCTTTGCTTTATCTATTCCATCTCTAGAGATTTAACTTACAAAGATACACGAAAAATGATGTTTTGAAAAACACTGTATATAATGGCAAGAGACTATAAACAACCTGAGATACCACTGATGCGGGCATAGTTATAAAAACTGTGGTACATCCAAAAACAGCAGAGTCGATACGAGATGCATCATGGCAGATCACATGGGCTAATATGGTGCAACCTACAAAACAGATTAAGTTAAAAAAGCAAAGTGTGTATATGTCTTGGTTTGGGTTTCTTTGAAAGAGAGCCTCAGACAAGGACTTGGGTGCTGAGTCATATTGTCACCATTGTGTGTGTGGGTGTTTATCTTGCATCTTCTTTATCCATTCATCTGTTGATGGACACACAGAATGCTTCCCTATCTCGGCAATCGTAAATAATGCTACTGTGAACACTAAGGGGCATGTATCTTTCCAAATTACTGGGTTTTTGGATACATTAATATACCCAGGAGTGGGATTGCTGGGTCATATGGTAGTTCTGTTTTTAGTTTTTAAAGAAGCCTCCATATTGTTTTCACCAGTGGCCACACAAACTTACTTCTCCACCAGCGGTGTACAAGGATTCCCTTTTCTCCACATTCTCACCAACATTTGTTATTTGTGTTCCTTTTGATGATAACCGTTCTGACAGGTGTGAGGTGATATCTCATTATGGTTTTGATTTGCATTTCCCTGGTGATTAGCGATGTTGAGCATCTTTTCTTGACTGTCTGCATTTCCTCTTTGGAAGAATGTCTATTCAGTTTTTTTGCCCATCCTTTTTTTTTTTTTGTGAGTTGTATGAGTTGTTTGTATATATTTCAATTAATCCCTTATTGGTCATATCATTTGCAAATATTTTCTCCCAGTTAGTAGGTCATCTTTTTGTTTTATCAATGGTTTTCAACAGCTTTTAAGTTTAGTTAGCTCCCATTTGTTTATTTTTGCTTTTGTTTCTTCTTACTTTAGGAGACAGATCCAAGAAATATTCCTGCAATTTATGTCAAAGAGTACTTTGCCTATATTTTCCTCCAGGAATTTTTTATTGTGGTACCTGGTCTTACACTTAGGTCTTTAATCCATTTTGAGTTTATTTTTGTATGTGCTGTTAAGAGAATGTTGTATTTTCATTCCTCTACATGTAACTGTCCACTTTTTCCAGTACAACTTACTGAAGAGACTATCTTTCTTCATAGTATATTCTTTAATCATCAATGAAGTTTTGATCAATGATCATTTTAAGTTAATTTCTGTTTATAGTGTAAGACAATGTTCAAAGTTTACTTATTCCTGGGATATTCAATTGTCCTAGCAACAATTGTTTAAAATCTTTTCCCATTGGATTGCTTCAGCAGTTTTGTCAAAAATTAATTGACCATATATGATTAGGTCTATTTCTGGACCTTTTATTCTATTCCACCCATCTATTCATCGATCCTATGTTAATAGCACACTGTCTTTATTATTGTAGCTTTATGATAAATCCAAAAACAGTGTAAGAGCCAAGTGTGGTTCTTAACATTGTTTTTGGATGTGGTGTAGGAGGTAGGATAAGTCCTCCAACTTTGTTCTTCTTTTTCAAAGTTGTTTTGGTTATTTTAAATTCTTAACATTTACATACAAATTTTATTATCAGTTCATCAATTTCTATTAAAAAAACCTGAGATTACATTGAATCCCAATACATTGGAAAATATTAAACATCTTAATATTATATCTGTATCTGACAATCTGTAAACGTTGTATATACTTCCTTCATTTAGGTCTTAATTTTTTCTGTATTTTGTCATTTTCAGTGTGGAGGTTTAGCATATATTTTGTTAAATTTAATCCACAAGTGCTTTATATTTTTTGATGCTGTCACAAGTAGTGTTTGTGGCAGCCAGCCTCCAGGCTGGCCCTCAGTGCTCCTTCTCAGCTGGCATTCATGCCCTTGTGCAGTACCCCCTGTAACACGCATGCAGTGTACCAGGTCTGTGTGACTAACAGGATACTGCAAACTGATGGAATGCCACTTCTGAGAGTAGGCAGTAAAAAGGCAACACGGCTTCTTCCTTGCTCTCTCTTGGAATGCTTGCTCTGGGAAATACGAGAACAGCTCTACTTGATGGTCCAGTGGGGTGAAGGGCAGATCATAAACGAGGAACTGAGGCCTCCACTAACAAGCCATGAATGAGTGATTTTGAAGGTGGATCCTCCAGACCCAGTCGAGCCTTCAGATGACCGCAGCCCTGGCCAACATCTCAACTGCAACTTCCTGAGAGATCCTGAGCCAGGTGACCTGCTGAATCTTCTCCCAGGTTCCAGACTTGTAGAAACTGTGAGATAATAGATGTTTGTTGTTTCAAGCTGATAACTTGATAATTCATTATGTAGCAGTTGAGAACTACTACAGGAGTTTAAAAAAAATGGTATCTATTTTATTTTGATTTCTAACACTCTGTTTTTACCATTTAGAAATTCCAGTACACACACACACACAGACATGTATATATACACATACACACATATACACATATGTAAAGAGAGACCTTGTTTTCTGTGTCCTTTCTAAAAATTAGCTTTTTGCCAGATATTTTAGATTTTCTGCATAAGCAGTCCTGTCATCTGTGGCAAAGACAATTTTTCTCCTTTTCAAATCTGGATACTTTTTGTTTATCCTACTACCTTATTGGTAAGACTTTTAGTGTAACATTGAATAAAATGGTGGGAACAGATATTCTTGCCTTGTTTTGATCTTAAGAGGAAAGTCATTCAGTCACTCACCATAAGTATAACGTTAGCTGTAGGTTTTTCTGAGATGTCATTTATCAGGCTGAGGAAGTTTTCTTCTGTTCTTAATTTACCAAGAAGTTTAAATTTTTTTCTCTTATTTTTTTTGTTATCAATACTAGATTTATAGTTTTATTATGGTAAAAAGTAGTTGTTACAGTGAGACCTGCGCACATGTACAGGATGACATTTAAAGTCATATAGAATAATATTTACATTTTAAGTTATACTTGAAATTAGAAGATGAAGTACAGCAGAAGCTTTACAACAAAGAAAAGAAAAATACATGAAGTAATAAGAGAGTTAATAGTAAAAATAAAACCATCTGTTCTTAACACATCACATGGAAACTTTTGGTCAGAATGCTATAATACATCTTCTTAATCTGATTATCTAAACTATTACAATATGGGCTGCTAAGTTGCTAAGTCGCTTCAGTCGTGTCCGACTCTGTACGACCCCATAGACGGCAGCCCACCAGGCTCCCCCGTCCCTGGGATTCTCCAGGCAAGAACACTGGAGTGGGTTGCCGTTTTCTTCTCTAATGCATCAAAGTGAAAAGTGAAAGTGAAGTCACTCAGTCGTGTCCGACTCTTAGCGACCCCATGGACTGCAGCCCACCAGGCTCCTCTGTCCATGGAATTTTCCAGGCAAGAGTACTGGAGTGGGGTGCCATTCAGTTTTATTTTGCCAGCAATTTGTTTGATGGGATTATAAACTAACATTTTTGAAAGCAAATCCAAGCCATTTTCAACCAAATTTTTGACATGGGATGGTAGGCTTCCTGGTTTTTACTTGGGAAATGTATTCTTACAGTCTTATAGTCATGTATTCTTATAAGTTGCTCTGGCCACACTTCATATTGGGGTGCCCAAAGCTCTGAATGTTTTGAAGAGTTGATCAGCTTCTGAATTCACATGGAAAAGTGGCTTCTTTATTGTTAACTCTATGTGGTGTCTGTACTCCAAATGTCAACTGGAGTTGAGTAGTGAGCTGATTTAAGTAGTGCTGGAGATCTATACTAGAGTGTTACTACCTCATGTATGTATATTCTAATAGGCCTTCCAGAAGCTCTGGAAAAAGCCAGAATCAACTAGTTTAAACGTTTCTTTGTTATCAGTAGGTTTTGAGGTTTTAAATCTCTGTGAAGAATTCTCCTAGGCTGACAAAACACAGTCCATTGTAGGATGTGGTGCAGATAACTGTTAACAAGTGGAGAACCCATGAAGAGACCTGGAGGGATAGAGTTTAAAATTCAGAGATGAGCTGTAACCTGGATTCCTGCATAACCACATTTGAAGGTGGACTATATTTGGGTGACAGTGTTCTAAAAGAAAAATTTCCTGAATTGCAACACGGGAACACTTCCTCTTTACTTTCTAGTCTGATTTTCTTCATAGTTACCACTTGATCTGTAGTTTTCCCTTACACATAACTCCATAGATACCTTCTCCAACTTCCTCTGTTTTTGAAAACTCATCTATGATTGCTCAATCGGAATGGTGAATCTGGATTATTATTCTGTGGTGGTGGACAATGGGGATGGGGTGTCAGAGGGGTAGTGGAGTCAGTGACACAGTTACTATATCTGTGTCACCTTTCCTCAACTCCAAGAGCCCTGAGGTCTTTTATTATGAATAATTTTCTACTTATCTTTCTGGGTCTATTGAGATAATTATGTCCTTTCTTTTTTGTTTTGTAAACATGTTGAATTGCATTGATTGATATTTGAATGTTAAACCAACCTTGCATTCCTGAGATGAAATCCACTTGATCATCATGTATGAATTGTTTCTGAAAATGTGTGATGAATTGTTGTTGTTCAGTCACCCAGTTGTGTCTGACTCTTTGTGACCCCATGGACTGTAGCACACCAGGCCTCTCTGTCCTTCGCCATCTCCTGAAGTTTGCCTACGTTTATTTCCATTGCATCGGTGATGCCGTCCAGCCATCTCATCCTCAGATGTCCTCTTCTGCTTCTGCCCTCAATCTTTCCCAGCATCAGGGACTTTTCTAATGAGTCAGCTGTTTGCATCAGATGACCAGAATATTGGAGTTTTGACTACAGCATCAGTCCTTCCAATGAGTATTCAGGGTTGATTTCCCTGAAAATTGACTGGTTTGATCTCCTTCCTATCCAAGGGGCTCTCAGGAGTCTTCTCCAGCAATTGGAAGGCATCAATTCTTCAGTGCTTCTTTACAGTCCAGCTCTCAGAATACATGACTCCTGGGAAGACCATAGCCTTGATTATATGGACCTTTGTTGGCAGAGTAATGTCTGCTTTTCAGCACACTATCGAGGTTTGTCATAGCTTTCCTGCCAAGAAGCAAACATCTTCTGATTTCATGGCTGCAGTCACCATCCGCAGTGATTTTTAGAGCTGAAGAAGAGGAAATCTGTCACTACTACCACCTTTCCCCCCTCTATTTGCCGTGAAGTAATGGGACTGGATGCTATGATCTTAGTTTTTTTAATACTCAGTTTTAAGCCAGTTTTTCTATTATTTGAGGCACATTTGCATTTCATCTGAGAGAAACCAGGAGACTCTGCTCCCATTGGCTGCTTTTGGGATCACAGTGCTTCCTTGGTTCTTGAAACTTGGATAAATGGGTTTTCATAACCGTTTGAGATCCTTGAGGGGAGTGTCCAGACTGAGACATGTGGGAATTTTGGTAAACTGTTGATAATTTCCTGTCCTCTTGAATCAATATATTTGTTCAATCAAAATGTTTGTTCATCTTTAATTTGGAAGAGGAGTTGAAAACTGGGATAGTGAAAAAAAGAATGGAGAAGGAGGGCTGCTGGTAGAAACCTCAAAATAGGGAGAGTATTAAGATATTAGCTACCCTAAATGACAAATAGTTACTATTTAAATCATAGCCTTTAGGGATCTTAGCCACAACTTCAGGATCATTTTACATTATTTCTTTAAACACCTTTTATTTTCCCGAGAAGAGTTTTGAAATTGCAGTTTTCCTCCATCTCCCTAATTTCCAGTGGCATATCAGCATCCGGTGATGTTTTAGCTTACCTTTCCTTCTGTGCTGGTGCCTGGCAGAGCCACTCCTTATTCTGACTCTGGCCTATGTCCCTTCAGTGCTTTGAGGTCAGTTCAAAGACTTTGATCAGTATTTGTTGAGAGCTCAGTGTCCCTTTCTTCAAGACTCCAGGGAGATGGGTATGAGATATTATGATAATTTATTTTCACTCAAGGGCGTTAAGACCAGAAAAAGCCTCTGTTGGCCTACTTCAGAGGCTGGGGTTAGTGTCTGTATGTTATGAGTAGGGAGACTGAGACATGGGATTCTGAAAAAGATACTTTCAGTGGATAAAATGATAGAAAATAATCTAGGTGGCTCCGTCAAGTCCCAAACAGCTATCAACTTCTCAAGGTTAACATACGGAGAAAGTTTAGAACCTCTCTGCTTTCTCCTGCATCCAGGCAGCTATGGGTCTTGAAGACTATGAAAATGACTGCTGAGCAGAGTATAGCAATGCAGTCTCTCTCTGTCCTCTTCCTCATTTTTCATTCTCTCTCCTTGATCCCCCTCTAATCTAGACTGGGACAATCAGATGACAAAAGAGTTCTACTTTAAAACAAGTGCACTCAGGTATTTATAGTAAGGAAGTGGACTGAATGAGCCAGCTGCTAAAAAATAGAAGGTCTGACTTTATCCATTCATGAAGATTGTGCCCCAATGCAGTTAGGGATAAAATAAATCAATTCAGGTCTAATATTTAGAAAATTTATCCCAGATTGGAGTGGTTGGCCTCTCATGAGAAATGCTGTAGATTTTTCCAAATTGGCAGCAATGGTGGAGATGGACTTTGCAGGGAAAAGGCTTGACATTGCCTGGACATCAGAAGATAGTCTCAAATCTGTTTTAGTTTCCCTCCAGAAAAATTGGTCCAAGTCATCTAAGCTCTGCACTACATAACTGTGTGTAAAGGTTGCTGAGTCCTTAAGGGAGGTTTTGGGGCTCTGACATATGTTGGGGGAATTCTAATTCTACGCCAATCCTGTGGTAGATACTCATTCAATTTTCACACATGGGTAAGTTCGGTGAATGAATAAACAGCAGCAGCAGCAGCATTTACTGGGCTTTCCTGCTGGCTCAGATGGTAAAGAATCTGCCTGCAATGCAGAAGACCTGGGTTTGATTCCTAGGTTGGGAAGATCCCCTGGAGAAAGACATGGCTAGCCATTTCTTGCCTGGAGAATCATGGACAGAGGAGCCTGGGGGCTGCAGTCCACAGGGTTGCAAAGAGTTGGACACGACAGAGTGACTAACACTTTCACTTTCACTACTGAGCACTTGCTGAGTGCCATGCACCATGCTAGGCCCTTCTCATTCTATTTTATTTAGGTCTCATCATAACCTTGGCATATGGTCTCCATTTTGCTGATACACAAACTGAGTCTCAGCTAGGATTTTTCAAAGCCATGTTGGTTGAGAAGAGCAGATTGAGATTTATCTAGCATGCAGGATAGATATGGAGTCTTGATTTATGCAATCCTCTTGGCATTTTATTTTGGGCTGTGCATTTAGAGACGCTCCATCAGCAATTATAATGAAGGCTTTCTTAACTACATCCCTTGGAGTTCAGTAGCCTACTTGTACTGAGTTGGTTGGATGACATCACTGACTCGATGGACGTGAGTTTGAGTAAACTCTGGGAGTTGGTGATGGACAGGGAGGCCTGGCGTGCTGCAGTCCATAGGGTCTCAAAGAGTTGGACACGACTGAACGACTGAACTGAACTGTTCAACTTTGCATCCACGCTGTTTTCTTTCCCACGGTATCAGTTTAGAAATGCTTTAAGGCCCAAGGAAAAAACCTTAACCAATGTGGTGTTTTAAAAAAAAGGTTTCAAGTTCTTTGATACACCTCCAATTGAGCTCTCTGTCCCCTCTTCTTGAATCTGATAACTGCTTTGACCAATTGAAAAATGAGGAAATGACACTGATTCCTGCATGAGGCTGAATCATAAAAATCCATGAAACGTCTACATAGGCCCCTTGGAATGCTTGCTCTTAGAACACAGCCATAGTACTGTGAAAAGCCTAACCTTAGGGGGAGGCCACGTGTGCTGGCACTTGGTCAACAATCCCACGTGAGTCTAGACTTTGGTCCTTCCAGCTTGAGTACTAGACATGTGAGTGAAGAAGCACTCTTGGAATTGGGTCCTGCAGGTCCAGTTATTCTAGTTCCTGGGTATTTGAGTCACTTACCTGGTTGAACCTTCTCAAGAGAGGCCCTAGATACCATGGAGTAAAGACAAACCATTGCGGATGGACTCTGTCTGAATTCTTGACCTGCCACCTGTGAGCTTAATAAAATGACGTATTTTAATGTCACTAAGTTTTAGAGTAGCTTGTTATATGGTACAAGTAACTGGGATATCCAGCTAGCACTGGTTTACAGCAATTGAAATATGTGTATACCTGTACTTAATGAAGTGAGAGATCTAGAGGTAAGCCCTTGTTGGTCTTAGTTCATTGCTCAGCTGTGCCATTAGGGACCCAGGATCTTTCTGTGCGTTCATATTGCCATCCTTAATGTTACCTTTTGTCCTCATGCTTGTTGCCTCACAGTTTTGGTATAAATGCTGTAGCTCCAGGCATTGCATCAGCATTCAAGTTAGGAAGAAGAAAGGACAGCAGAGCTTGCCTCATCTCTATGGTTTTATTAGGAAAGCAAAAGCTTTCCCAGAAACCCTCATGTCCTTACTTATGTCTCACCAGTTATAATTTTGTCACATGGCCACTCTGATGGGAAGAGAGGCTGAAAAAAAATGAGGATTTATCTGGCAGATTGCTGTCCTAAACACAGTCTGGATTTGCTTAGCAAGGACACCAGAGACCACGAGAACCATGTGGGCAAGGCCAGTGTCTGCCACATACCTCAATTGCTTTGCATTATTTTTTCTGGTTGGTTCAACTAGGTAGTGAGTTACTGAAAACAGAGATAATGATGATTACCTCTCTGGACTGCTTCTTAGCATCCAACATAGCACTGAGAATGTCATTTCTATTTAATGCGTTCACCTGTTGAAGAAAGAGGAACATAATAAGGAGGTGATTTTCCAGAGCAGAAGTCTTCACATTTTTTTCTCTGCATAGCCCCTGAAAACATTTTGAGAGGCAATGTACCTCCTTGTATGTTTTTAACCTGGTATTTGCAGTTTTTGTTATAAATTTATATAAAAAATTACAAAGAATATAATTTTTGGCAAGTAGTTAATACTGAAATTTTAAAATAAACATTTTTATTGCTTTTTAAAATTTCCAGTCTAAATACCATACTGATTTGATACTACTGTCTTCTGTTTTAAAATTTGCAAATGAGTTTTCCTTTAGTAGTTAGAAAATTTTACATCTTTTCTTTTTCTCTTTGTACTCACATTTTCATTCCAGTTTCCTCACAGAATTTTATTCTAATGTAATATATTTTTAGGCTTGAAAGTTTGCCTTGTTGATTTCTTGCTTCTTGTATCATGCTTCTTTGCAACAAAAACATACATATAAGTTGAAACAGCAATTTAAAACATTTCATGTGACTAAAAGGCTTTAAGTATTAAAACATTTCTCCTGGATTGAATTATCATTGAAATTATTATACTATATAATTGAGAAAAGCAACATAAATATATTATACCTTTTGATATAGAATTATTAAACACAGAAGTGAAATTCATTGCAAATGTATCTGCTGTGAGATGGATGGGATTTTAAAAACTTGTATCATGTATCTACGTATGAATATTACTTATTGCTTGAATGAAACAGCTTGGCATCAATTGCAAGCCTATTTTTGTTTGTTAAGACATAAGTGTGGACAAATGTTAAGTAGACTTACTGTGTCATCCTTTTGAAATATTTACAAGTATTGAATCATTACATTATACACCTGAAACTAGTGTAATGTTATATTTCAATTTAAAAAAAAGGTGAAAGTGCTGAACACATTCACGTAAGTAAATGGGAACGTAAGGAATATTATTACCTTTGAATTATTTGAACTACTTCCAAGTTGTATATCAAAAATCACATAGTGGCTTGTCATCAGAAATTATTTTTAATGATCTATCAGCTGACAGCTCAATTAGGTCCTCCTTCGATTATGTGGAAAACACCTGACCTGGAAAATAACTTGCAACCAGTCATTTGAGCTGTTCTCTTGCAAATGGATTTTCTCTGCTTATTAGAGACATTCACAACCTCAGTATTCTATTTCCTAGCCCCTGGTTGGAAGTTTGAGCTCCAGGATACATCATAGTAAGATTTGGGATGAGGGAGCCCTTTGTCTTGCTGGGAGAAGGGTTGCTGTGAAAGAGAACTAGGGAAGACAGGGAGGAGAACTTTCCTGATGCCCCAGTTGCAGGCAGATCAAGTTTAGCAGAGCCTGTCAGAAAACTGAGGATTTGAAAATGGATCCTCATCAGTCTATCTGTGTCTCCAAACCAAGAGCCTGTGTACCCCAACTTGAAGACTGCTGAGGCTGAGTTTGCTTGCGTTCCCTTTAGGCATACTGCCTCTCACTCAATGAGCTGCTCTATGCAGTGCCTTATAAGTCTTACCGAGCCTGAGAACAGTCTTCTGAGGCAGGAATCATTATCTCTATTTTGCAAATGAGGAAGGATGCAGTGGTGAAGGGAAGTAGCAGCCATTTGGCACCAAAACTGGGGTTCAGACCTGGGCAATGGGTGTACAGAGCTTGAGCTGTTTAGCCACTGTGTTCAGTTGAGCCTGGTTCTGGGAACAGGGATCCCAGCTCTTCACAGGAGCTGTTGCTTGGATTGCTGTTGCTTTTATCTGTGTTTCCTTCTTGGCAAATTTCTCTAAAGCAGTGGTTCTCAAACCCAGGTGGCTGGGCCCCACCTCTTGAATTTCTGATTCTGTAGGTGTGGGTGAGGCTGAGAATCTGCATTCCTAACAAGTTCCCAGGAATCGGAGGGAGAGGGCCCACTTCTTCAAAGCCTGTCCACTTTCTGGGAGAGAGTCCCATTTCTGATGTATGTAGGGACAGATGCTTCCCCCTTAAGTTTCTTTTAGGACTGAGGTTGTCACTTACCTGTTAAGTCGCTTCAGTCGTGTCCGACTTTTTGCGACCCCATGGACTGTAACCCGCCAGGCTTCTCTGTCCGTGGGATTCTCCAGGCAAGAATAGTGGAGTGGGTTGCCATTCACTTGTCTAGAAGTGAGTGTATATGAAACCCACATTGCATATATATTTCAGCGCCTGAAACAACTTTGGAAAAACTTGTGCCGCAGGAATTTTTGTTGGAACTTTCTTTGGTGATATTTGTACGTGGGCCCTGCATCACTTTCACTTTTCACTTTCATGCATTGGAGAAGGAAATGGCAACCCACTCCAGTGTTCTTGCCTAGAGAATCCCAGGGATGGGGGAGCCTGGTGGGCTGCTGTCTATGGGATCGCGCAGAGTTGGACACGACTGAAGCGACTTGGCAACAGCAGCAGCAGCAGCAGCAGCAGCAGCATACCTGCATCAGGGGAAATTGTGCTTACATGTTTTTATTTATGTGTATATACTTTGCACACAAAAGTCCTCTGTGTTTCTGCTAAGTTATTGACTCTGTCTGTCTGGTGGGATATTCTTTCCTACATTCTTCACCTATTGGTTCAGTCCTCAAGATTCATCTCAAAATAATGCTTTCTCTCTGAAATTTGCTGGTTAACTTAAGTGCCTCTTCCCCGAACTCCTCTAGCCTGGCATAGCATTGTATAGGCATGGTCTTGCTTACATGTTTTCTCTCACATTGGTTGAAAAATTTGATACTTGTAAGTGCTACATAAATAACAGTTAGCAAACATTTAATTAGCACTTCGGTTCAGTTCAGTCGCTCAGTCATGTCTGACTTTTTGCGACCCCATGGACTGCAGCACGCCAGGCCTCCCTGTTCATTACCAACTCCTGGAGTTCACTCAAACTCACATCCATTGAGTCGGTGATGCCATCCAGCCATCTCATCCTCTGTTGTCCCCTAACCAGTCTGTTGTTCCATGTCCAGTTCTAACTGTTGCTTTCTGACCTGCATATAGGTTTCTCAAGAGGTCAGATGGTCTGGTATTCCCATCTCTTTCAGAATTTTCTACAGTTTATTGTGATCCACACAGTCAAAGGCTTGGGCATAGTCAATAAAGCAGAAATGGATGTTTTTCTGGAACTTTCTTGTTTTTTTGATGATCCAGTGGATGTTGGCAATTTGATTTCTGGTTCCTCTGCCTTTTCTAAAACCAGCTTGAACATCTGGAAGTTCGTGGTTCATGTATTGCTGAAGCCTGGTTTGGAGAATTTAAAGCATTACTTTACTAGTATGTGAGATGAGTGCAATTGTGCAGTAGTTTGAGCACTCTTTGGCTTTGCCTTTCTTTGGGATTGGAATGAAAACTGACCTTTTCCAGTCCCGTGGCCACTGCTGTGTTTTCCAAAGAACCTACCTGCCAAGACAGGAGACATAACAGACACGAGTTCGATCACTGGGTTGGGAAGATTCGCTGGAGGAGGGCATGGCAACCCATTCTAGTATTTGTGCCTGGAGAATCTCACAGACAGAGGAGCCTGGTGGGCTACAGTCCATAAGGTTTGAAAGAGTCGGACACAACTGAAGTGGCTTAGCATGCACACACACCCCAATGTTTACTTGAAAGCAAGTTTTTTTTCCCTACAGTGACTAATAGTAAAGAGATCTATTCCCACCCTGCCCCCCACCCCATAATCAGGTAGATTTGTTTAAATCAGTTTGGTAAATGAAACAGATTAGTTTTGCAGTTTTTTATTGAACTGAAATAGAAATTTCTAAATGCAGCAGTCTACCTGTGCAACAAATATCTGTAAGGTAACATAAGGGATTTTAAATAGAACTACAATCTGCATGAACAAATCAGATGAAAAGTGTGGAAAGGTTTCTATATATTTTCTGGATTAAAAAAAAAGCAAAACCCCAAATTATTAATGGCTCAGGATGGGGTGGGATGAGCTACGGCGTGCTGGAAGGAGAGATGGGTGCAACGTGTCCTGATGTGGGTTCAGCACTATGTAGGATCTGGACAGCCTTTCCGGAATGCCTGGGCCTGAGCATCGCTTGCCACCTTGCTCCATGCTCCACCATCTCCGGTCACTCTCTGTTTGCTCAGGTTAACAGTAAGGACAGAATCCTTGGGAAACTTTTCTAGGCATCATCTCAGTTCTTTTCAAGGCTTCTGTATAAACGCCACATGTGCTACTAGTTCAAATCAAAGGAGAGGAAAGAGACAGGCTGCATGGTTAGGGGGACCTCAGTGTGTCAGTAATAGTACTAACAACCACTGGTACTATTTACTGAGCATTTCTGAGCGTTGATACAGTGAGTTCTATCTCTTGATTCAAACTGGTAGCTGCATCTCTGCTCATCTTGTGGTTCAGGTAACTTTGATTCATCTTTATTGTTTTAACATGTTAAACTCTCTTCCATTGTTTCTCTGACATGCCTAAACTGCAAGGAGATCAAACTGATCAATCTGAAAGGAAATCAGTCCTGAATATTCATTGGAAGGACTGATGCTGAAGCTGAAGCTCCAATACTTTGGCCACCTGATGTGAAAAACTGACTCATTGGAAAAGACCCTGATGCTAGGAAAGACTGAAGGCAGGAGGAGAAGGGGATGACAGAGGATGAGATGGTTGGATGGCATCACTGACTCAATGGACATGAGTTTGAGTGAACTCTGGGAGTTGGTGATAGACAGGGAAGCCTGGCGTGCTGCAGTTCATGGGGTCGAAAAGTGTTGGACATGACTGAGTGACTGAACTGAAAGCTAGCTCTCTTGAATCATGGACATTTGGGGCTCTTGTTTATTTCTGGCTTAGGAGGGTGAAAACCTCCCCCTGTCTTCTCACACTCTTTCTGTTGCTCTGTTTTTCATTACTTTTCAAAATGTGAGAGCCTTAGTATATTCCCACCCAAAGACTCAGTAATGCAGATGCAAGATCTACTGACTTTGTACGTGTTCATATTTTCCAAGTATCCCCTAGCCTATTTGTCGTTGATAGTTATTTTTACAAAGTCTTCATCACTTCCTGTTTAAATGTGTTTCTTGCCCCCACTCCTTTCCTTTCCTGTACTTTCACTATTCAAACAGTGGGTTATGGATTTTTGGATTTCATGGAGTGAAAGTTAAAAAAAGAGGCAGGGTAACTTACGTAGGGTTGTTATCTTTTAATTTTTCCAAATAAAGATGAATACCCTTTACTTTTACCATCACTCCATAAAAGCAGCTGCCCAGTGGAGTCCTAGAAACATGGCAGTTGCCTTTGTGGAGACAGAGTCTCCCAGGAGCTCTTCTTCTGTGCTGATGCAAGTTCAGTGCAATCTCTTGGGCATCCACTGTGTGCTTAGCTTTGTGCTGGACATAAAAGAAAGACTGGACTTTTGCCTTCATGCTCAGGGATCCCATAGGAGAGATGAGACAAACAGCTCGGTAGGACTGTAAATCTGGGTCTGCCTTTTCCATGAGACTGTGTTCTTTTTAAAGGTAAAGATCATGCCCTTACGTCTCTTACACCCCACTGCACCAGCCTGTGTCTGACACATCATACACGTTCTATCAATGTTTGGACACTCATAAAGAATTATGGGACAGTGCAAGATGAAATACGTGTAGATCTTCAACTGAAGTCAGTCATGTACCACTACTGCAGGGTACTGTATCATGAGTGATAGGATAGCGCAGGAAGGGGCTGGGTCACAGCAGACTCAAGTTGGCAGGAAGACTTCATGGTGGGAGATGGTGAGGTTTGAGATGGACCCTCAGGAGTGATTAGAAGTCAAACGACCTGACACTAAGCAGTGAAGCTCTGTTGGAAAGCAGCTTGAAGCCCAAGCATTCATACCCAGAAGAGGTTATGTCTTCATTTTGCAAGGTAATGGCTTACTTGGGGTTTACGGTGGCATGGGATGATGATGGACGCCAAAGAACATTTAGGGCAATGGTTCACAATTGGGGGTGATTTTGCCTGCGATGGGACATTTGGCAACATCTGGAGACATTTTTGTTTCTTAAAACTGAGGAAAGGTGCTATTGGCAAGTAGTTCTGGCATATAGTAGAGGCCAGGGATGCTGCTAAATACACATGGTGATCGTCTTCCCCCACTGAAGACTTGACCGGTCACAAATGTCAACAGTGCTATCGTTTAGAAACTCTAGGGAATTCCCTGGTGGTCCAGTGGTTAGGACTCCATGCTTTCATTGTCAAGGGCTCAAGTTTAATCCTTGGTTGGGGAACAAAGATCCCCCAAGCCACACAGTGTGGCCAACAACAACAACAACAACAACAAAACTCTCTGATTTAGTGGGATTAAGAAGAAAAAGGAAATAAATATGGCGTTATCAATGGCATTTCACGATCATGAGCAGTGCCTGGAATGCAAAGCTGCTCTTACAGGGTAGCAGTTTCTCCTCTCCCTCTCTCTTAGGAGCCTCCTTTTCCCTCCCTTCACTTGTCTCTCTCCTGACGTGTGTTGTAGGCGTCCTTCTCTTATCTCATTGCCTCTCCTTTGGTTTCAGACCTTCAGAACTTCTGCTGGCCTCCTGCAAATGAAGACCTCAGAGCTACCTGGGGAACTCTGGGAGGCTGTTTGGGCTGTCCACTGGGTCTGAGTTTCTTTGTCTTAAAAGGGAAGGTTTGGGACTGGAACATGTTTACCGGTCTCTTTGGCTTTGATAAAGCAAAACTCTGAGACATTTGAGAGCTGTGATGGAGAAGACAGTCTAGACTCCAGACTTTTCTACGGGTTTCAGAAACCTCAGACCAATACTATGGGGAAAGAAGAGGCCAGTTGTGTGCTCAGTGAGAAAAAGTCATTCCAGGGGGAGAGAGAATGTGGACCTTCCCTGTTGCCAGAAGTGCTACCAGAGACACTTGCTTGGGCCCTTTTAGAGATGACCATTAAGATCCTTGCGGATAATGAAGAAAATAAGCTTTATTTTAGAGTAATGTCAGGTGCACAGAAAATTGTGAAGATAATACAGAGTATACTCATATGTCCTCTATCTGGTTTGCTTTGGTATTAACATTTTATGTTTGTATGACACATTTATTACAGCTGATGGATCAACACTGATAGGTTCTTATTCACTAGAGTCTCTGGTTTATTCAGATTTCCTTAGTTTTTACCTAATGTTCTTTTTCTGTTCCAGGATCTCACCTAGAAAATCACACTACATTTAGGTTCCCCTTGGTTGTGATGATTTCTCCGACTTTCCTTGCTGTTGATGACCTTGACAGTTCAGAGGTGCACTGGTCAGGTGTTTTGTAGACTGTCCCTCAGTTGGACTTTGCTTGATGTGTTTCTTACAATCAGACTGAGGGTCATGGGTGCTGAGGAGGAAGACCACAGAGATGAAGTGCCTTCTTATCACGTAGTCTCAGTGTGACTTTCCACTGATGATGCTGACTTTGACCACCTGGCTAAGACAGTGCTTGTCAGATTCCTTCAATGTAAAGTTATTATTAGCATTTTTGTCCCTTTTACACTGTACTCTTTAGAAAGTAGTCACACTGTGTACAGCCCACACTTATGGAGTAGGAAGTTAGGCTCCCCTTCCTTGGGAGGAGTCTTAAAAGTTTTAAAAGAAAAAAAATTATTTCGACCCTTGTTTGCCTCCCAGGTGCAGTGAGTTGGCCCATTCTCATTTCTTCCTCCGTGTTGGACAGTTATTTGAGGCGTGGGGATTTACTTAAGCTAACAAATGATTATTCTTTGCTGTAGAAGCATTATCGGAATGCTGAATTTGCTACTCTTCTCTCCGCTTCTCCCAAGCAGTGATCTTGAGAGAGATGGTACAAATCTATCTTTAGTGAGAGCTGCAACTCAGGAAACCGGGAGGCTGAGGATGAGGGAGGAGTGGCCACTTACCAAAAGTGAAGCAGGAGGAAGTGGATGAAGAATTGAGTGGCCTAAAGGGAAATGACGTGGCTAGGAGGGAATTAACGGGGAGTCTGGTCACTGGGCCTAACTGAACTTTCTCAGTCTGTGCTGTCCCTCAGCATTGCTTCTGGATTTCTGTTTGTACCTCTGCTGATGGGAGGTGAGCAGAAATGTTTATTTTGGGACAGTGGCTGGAAGAAAAGGCTGCTTGGAGTCTCTCTGGCTTTCCCCCCTAACTTGTGAAGTCCACGTCCTCTACATAAGGCCTTTGTTGCTTGGCATGTCAGTTTGAACCCAAAAGAGTAAGTATAGGCACAAATGATGCTTGATCACCATTCATACTTTTGGGAGATACTGCTAACTGATCACATCTCTCTCTGCTGCCAAGACAGACATGTCCTCAGATTCTTTCTCAACACACTGCTGCTGCTGCTGCTAAGTCGCTTCAGTCGTGTCCAAATCTGTGCGACCCCATAGACGGCAGCCCACCAGGCTCTGCCGTCCCTGGGATTCTCCAGGCAGGAACACTGGGGTGGGTTGCCATTTCCTTCTCCAATGCATGAAAGTGAAAAGTGAAAGTGAAGTCGCTCAGCCGTGTCCGACTCTTAGCGACCCCATGGACTGCAGCCTACCAGGCTCCTCTGTCCATGGGATTTTCCAGGCAAGAGTACTGGAGTGGGGTGCCATTGCCTTCTCCACAACACACTGCTGTGGGTATTAATTACGTATCAGTTGGCATGGGCAACGAGTAAATGATTTGCCATTCCTGGTCTAGACTTTTTAAAGATATTAAGATTAGGGTTACACAATTCATTCATTATTTAATCAACAAATATTTCTGAGTACCTACGTGTGCTAGGCATTGAGCAAGAGGCTGGGTATATATTGGTGAATAAAATAGACAAGGTCCTTGCCTTGTGGAGTATACAGATTGTAAATTCTTAGACAAATGTCATGTGTAGTATCTTAGTAGTTCTTTGTATGAAGTGAAGTGTTAGTCATTCAGTCATGTCTGCCTCTTTGTGATCCCATGGACTGTAGCCCACCAGGCTCTTCTGTCCATGAAATTCTCCAGGCAAGAATACTGGAGTGGGTTGCCATTCCCTTCTCCAGGGACTCTTTCCAATCCAGGGATCGAACCCAGGTCTCTTACATTGCAGGTGGATTCTTTAACAATTAGCCACCAAGGAAGCTCTTTGTATAGTTTAGGGCAATCAAAATCAGCTATGGTGGGAGGGGTAGTATGTAGATTTCATTAAGCATCTTGGGCAAAGTTCAAATATATGCTCTCATTTAATCCTCACAGCCACCTTATAAGTTAGGAAGCAGTAGTCACAATCTACAAATGAGAAAAGCAAGGCATGCAGAAGTTGCCCAAGAACCAAGAGCAGAGATCGAATCTTTGTCAGTCTGATGCCAACAGTATTGGTTCTTACACCATGCCTCACTCATCCAAGCTTTCTGTTCTTTAATAAAGAGGGGATGTTTTCAGCAAAGGAGGGTAGATTAGAGTCCATGCTAGGGAGAAGGGAGGCTGAGCCCGTGCAGATGCTGACCTATGGTTGCTGGAGGCTCTGGCTGAGGTTGCTGGAGGCTCTGGCTGAGGTTGCTGGGTGGGGCTGAGGCAGCCAGTGGAACAGGGCTCTGGCTAGAATGATGCTGCAAATGATGCCAGCCCTGAGAATATGCCTCATCACATCACACCAGCCTGACTTCCTCCTAGGCCTACCTTGGACTTGCAATGTAACCAGTCCTCTCCCAGTTTCTACCAGCTGCTGAAAGCGCAAAGATTTCTTCCCATGCTCTTGGGTTGCCTGGAGATAAATTGTGCTCTGAAAAGATGTGCTGCGGGAAGAGAAGGAAAGGGCAAATATTGGGCACAGCTGGGCTGAACTTACCCTCCTGCCGGTGGCTCTGCTCCAAGCCTAGACCTCTATCCAGGCCTGAACACCCAGCCAGGCCTTGCTCTGTTCTCCCATTTAGCCCAGAGCTTTCCACCAGGCCTTGGTGATGTAGCTCCTCAATGCTTGGAGGTTCATCCACAGAGACTGATGTTGTTGGGAGTTCCAGAAAGTCCTCCTTGAATAGTAGGTCCAGTGTGGATGAAATAAAGGACTTTCCTGGAAAAGAACTAGGGAAGAAAATCTCTGAGGCTTCACTTAGTTATTTCCAGAGACTGGAAAGACCCCATGTCTCATAGAGAAGCATGCCTTTTCTCTTCCTAAATACCAGTTTAGTGGGCTGTGGGAATCTCTCCTCCCTTAAGAGTGAACTAAATATCCAAGTTAGTCCGCATTGTTTTCATGTCAGTTTCCCTGAGAGCAGAGTTTGAAGCCAGGACTTTGAAGACAGGTAGTGTATCTGGGAGGGGTGTTGGATGCTGGATGCACCATCAGATCTCCCCTTAGGAACGAAGGGCTGATTCCCTATCTGCTGGGAGCACAGTGGCTGTGAGCCCTTGGCTGTCAGGGATGCCCCTCCTGCCCCATGTGGGCTGTGGGAATCTCTCCTCCCTTAAGAGTGAACTAAATATCCAAGTTAGTCCGCATTGTTTTCATGTCAGTTTCCCTGAGAACAGAGTTTGAAGCCAGGACTTTGAAGACAGGTAGTGTATCTGGGAGGGGTGTTGGATGCTGGATGCACCATCAGATCTTCCCTTAGGAACGAAGAGCTGATTCCCTATCTTCTGGGAGCACAGTGGCTGAGAGCCCTTGGCTGTCAGGGATGCCCCTCCTGCCCTGACACAGGCTGACCTCAGTTACCAAGGCCCACCAACTTCAAGGTTACACTCATTTCTGGGGATGCTTACAGCCAATGACAGATACAAGCCAGGGTACAAGCCCTTCCCCCCGCTCTTAGGATGAGTTTGAAGCTGGAGGCCTCATCTGAGCTTCAAAACTTCTCTGAGGGCCAGTGGAGGGTCACCTGGTGTTTCCTCCCTGCTTCCTCCCCTCCACAGGTGTTGTTGATTTCTAGAACCCTCCGTAATGAACCTGACCATGTCTCTAGCCACCTGGCATAGTCTGGGGTAGGGGATTCTAGGATGGGATTTAGGACCTGAATCACCACTGCCTGACTGGCCACAAGGTCTGTGTTACTCATGGTAGGTGGGGCAGTACAAGCTTTAACTTGTGGAGATTTGGGAGGTATACCCAGTGGAAACGATGGGTTAGCTGGTGCAGTGTATCAGCATTTGAGACATAAGGGATAAATAGTAGCCATGAGGCCAGTGAAATTGGATAGATGTTGCTAAGCTCAAATAATGCTTTGGAAGAAGATATTGAAGAGTTGAGAGTGATTGATTACAACTATAAAGCTAAGTGTGTAGACCAGAGGACTTCCTTGTGGCTATGCAAAGAGGTTCTCATCACCAGCAGAAGGAGAACAGGGAAATCTGAGGCCCAGGCTCAGGACTTAATCATTAGAAAGGAGCAGTGACTTCAAAGAAAGTTAAATAACCAACATGCACAAGTGATTGAAAATGAAAGTGAAAGTTGCTCAGTCATGTTCAACTCTTTGCAACCCCATGCACTATGCAGTTCACGGAATTCTCCAGACCAGAACACTGGAGTGAGTAGCCTTTCCCTTCTCCAGGGGATCTTCCCAACCCAGGGATCAAATTCAGGTCTCCGGCACTGCAGGCGGATTCTTTACCAGCTGAGCCACAAGGGGAGCCCACACAAGTGCTTAGGTCGAGTCTAATCAAGGTCAGCGCCTTGGTTAGGAAAGAATGGGACCATGACACATGGAATGGGGACTTCTGCTTGATGTATAATACGTGAAAATATTACATCACAGATTTTATTTCCTCATACCCCCTGAGTCCGCAGGAATGACCTTTTCCTCCCTATTAAGGGCTAGCGCTCCCCTTACCTTGAAGAGAATGCAAAGATCTCTGCAAGATGGTGTGTGTCTGCCCAAGAATGCTCCAACTCTTATCCTGGTCACTGGATATGGTATGTGATTAGGGTATGATCACAACACCTGGTTAGGGACAAATTGAGCTTGATAGGAAAGAAAGGGCCATTTCAAGGAGCCGCAGGACCAAAATAATATATTCCAATGAGAGCCGAGAGAGCGTGCCTGGGGCTGAGCTTTGAGATGTGTGATCAGGTGGGGCAGAAGGTTGAGTTGGTTGATAGAGATTTTATCACTTTGGGAGGATATCCTCTGTCTGGGGTACACTGCTAAGATAGGTCCAGAAGGTTGGAAAAAGTGTTGGTCCACACGAAGAGATGCCTGGATTTCTCTGGTACTTGGTGGGAGGGAAGAGGGGTCCAAAGGTTGAGAGAAATGAGCCTGGTAGAGTGGATATCGGAGAAGGCAATGGCACCCTACTCCAGTGCTCTTGCCTGGAAAATGCCATGAACAGAGGAGCCTGGTAGGCTGCAGTCCATAGGGTTGCTAAGAGTCGGACACAACTGAATTACTTCACTTTCACTTTTCATTCGCATGCATTGGAGAAGGAAATGGCAACCCACTCCAGTGTTCTTGCCTGGAGAATCCCAGGGATGGGGGAGCCTGATGGGCTGCCATCTATGGGGTCTCATAGAGTCGGACACAACTGAAGTGACTTAGCAGCAGCAGAGTGGATATACTATTAAAGCCAGGAAACCCACAAAGGATGATGATCCATGGAAGACTCTGAGGATTTATGGAAGTTGTATAGAAACTTTTTAAGAGATAAACCCTCATCGGTGAGGTGGCTGTCCTCCAGAGACCAAGGACAGGTGGCAGGAGATGTTTCACAGAATAGGGATCAATGAGAGAGATGGGGCAGGTAGGAACCTGATGCAATAGAACCCAGGTGATGGGGCTCCCCTTCAGAAGCCAGGTGGACACAATTGTTGTAGTGTGTAGAAAGGTCGTGGGCAGTCAGAGGGGTCCTCAGCTGTGTTAAGGGATGGTTAATTGAACGTGGCATCTCTAGGGGCCGCTGCTACTGCTAAGTCACTTTAGTCGTGTCCAACTCTGCGTGACCCCATAGATGGCAGCCCACCAGGCTCCTCTTTTCACGGGATTCTCCAGGCAAGAATACTGGAGTGGGTTGTCATTTCCTTCTCTGAGGGGCAGCTGACAAGGATACTACTCGAACTGCGTAAGTAATTGTCAAGATGATCATCACGGCTGTTTACTCAGGTAATTACATGGGGAAAGGAGAATGACCTAAACTTGTGAAGGACTGTTGACACAGGTTCAGAATTGATGCTGATACTTGGAGACCTGGAGTGTCATTTTGAACTCTGGCTGGTTGGAACCTGAACTCTTTCAGTTTGGGGGGTAATTATCTTGCCTACTGCTTTTCAGAGCGTCCTTCCCCAAGTCTCAGGTAGGTCCTCCTCATAAAGGCACGCACTGGTGCTCTGCAGGTTACTTGAGAAGAGCTTTCGGCAGTGTCTCCTCTCTTGTTCTCTGCCCCCACAAATTATAGCCATCATGGGTTCTTGAGCTTCGATTTCTGGCTCCGCAGCTCAGAGAGAGAGACCACCAGGCTCTGTCTGTACACCCCCTCCTTTTGTTGGGGTCAGAAACTCCCTCTTCACAGTCAAGTAGGCTGGTGCGATAGGAGGGCTCCTCTGGCTTGTTTTTCTTTGCTCAGTGATCACAGTCCTGTGTTGCCTGTTATCTAATCTCTGAAAACCTCTGTTCCTATGTTTTGTCTGGTTTTTCAAGTTGCTTAAGGCGTGAGAGTAACTCTCAGTTCAGTTCAGTTTCATTACTTTACTAGCATGTGAGATGGGTGCAATTGTGCGGTAGTTTGAGCATTCTTTGGCATTGCCTTTCTTTGAGTAACTCTAGGCCCTGTTATTCCTTCTTGAAAGTGGAAAGTGAAAGTGAAGTCGCTCAGTCGTGCTTGACTCTTTGCGACCCGATGGGCTGTAGCCTACCCGGTTCTTCCATCCATGGGACTTTCCAGGCAAGAATACTGGAGTGAGTTGCCATTACCTTCTCCAGGGGATCTTCCTGACCCAGGGATCAAACCCGGGTCTCCTGCATTAGAGGCAGACTCTGCTGTCTGAGCCACAGTGGAAGCTTCTTGACCATTGTCTTGTTCCTTCTTGCCCAGAAGTAAAAGCCCTCTGATTTTGTTCCGTGTTTGTTTGAACTGATCGCTCCACCCTAATAGCACAAAGGTTGTAAATGACAGGTAAAGTATACAGTTGGTGGTTGTGGTGAGTAATTCCTTGGACAATAAAGCAGAGGTCTATAGCTTAGCCACTAACTTATCCAAGACTTGCCAAATTTTTCAGCTGAAAGTGATAACTTTTCTGCTCAGTGGAAGTACATCTCCCTTTTACTAACGGATCTTATTGGAGGCTAGTTGGTGTCTTTGTAATTGATGTGAGTAACCCATTGGTTGAGGCTTGAAGACCTACCACCATACTCCAATAGGGAGCAGCTGTGTGGGCTGACGTCAGAGTGTTTCCAGATTAGGGCTGTTTGGTCTGGCTGGCGGCTACTGAGAATGTCTGATGGATGCAGGAGGCGAGGGAGTGTGTAACACTGGGGAAACCACAGAGGTGAGTGTAGGGTGTATGATAGTAGTGAAAGTGTTAGTCGCTCAGTTGTGTCTGACTCTTTGTGACCCCATGGACTGTAGCCCACCAGGCTCCTCTGTCCACGGAATTCTCCGGGCAAGAATACTGGAGTGGATAGACATTCTCTTTTCTAGGGATCTTCTGGACCCAGGGATCGAACCCTGGTCTCCTGCACTGTAGAGAGAATCTTTACCATCTAAGTCACCAGGGAAGCATCAGGGGAAGCAGAATTCAATGGGTGGGGATCCAAGTAACCACACAGGAAAGGAAGAGGCCAAAGGAGATGGGGCAGCTGGGACTGAGGCTCTGTTCTGTGACTGTGGCCTTGCCCGGGCCTGGAAAAACAGAAGTTCTTCCTGAATGGGAGGGTGAGTGAGCCAGCTGAAGATGCAGAGTCAGGGGCGGGGGTGGTGGTGGTGGGGTTGCTGGAAGGGGGGCTGAGGAGCTAGGTTTATCGAGGACAACCTTTATTCCTTCCCTCCTGTGTCTGACCCCTCCCAGAGAGGGGATTTTGTCAGATTTTGGTTCAGAAGCTCATGAGCATCTTGCCTCCAGCAGGCGGGCCAGCAAGGATGTCCTTCCAGCATCTAGTGCGGCCTTTCCGGAAAAGCCTTCCTCAGAGCACAGTTCTTTGAGGGGCATTTCCTCCCTTGTCAAATAAGCTTGGAAAACACTGCATCCACATCCCTATCTTGAAGAGCCATTAGCATGTTGAAAGTTCTTAAAAAGCTTGAAGCAATGAAGAAAGCGGTGAACTGTGCCTACCTTTCCCTAGCTCGCTCTGCCTCAGGAAGCCCCACCATGGTAACCAGCTGGGGGGCGGTGGGTGGCACCAGCCTTCAGTCTGTAACAGGAATCGTGAGAGACCGCGGGGCCTTCTTTACATCACGCTCTCGACCAGGTCCATCATTCTGGTCTTTGTGTTTCTAGAGTCCATCTCACTCTTCCAGCTAGCTGGTGCCTTTGCATGAGCAGCCCGCCTAGTTCTTTGTCCTAACGGCGTCCCCATCCCCTCACTGCCCCCCCAACCCCACCTGGCTCTTCAACGGCTGCCTCATCCTTGCCTCCACTCTCCCCTCACCTGCTTGCAGAGGATTTCCTGACCACCCTGCACAAAGCTGGCCTCTGCAATTGTTTTCTTTAAAACGATTCTCCTCTCCTGAAGTTAATTTATTTACTTGTCCTTCTGCTAGAATGAGATTCCCAGGAGAGCTGGGATCTTATCTTCTCTACTGTGGTTATGCCCACAGTCATCAGCTTCTTCATACAATAGCTAATGGCCATTGGGTCTATGGAAGTGACTCAGGTCCCTCCCTTGGAACAGGCACTGCTCTTGGAGCTTTCCCTGTGTTTTCTCATTTTTAAGACTTGTTGACTAGATTAATGAACACCCCCCTCCCCCCCAATATGACTCCGGTCCACGGCTAGTCCTGCCCTGACTGTTCTGGCCAGCACTAGCCATCTCTCTCCATCACACCACTTACTGCTTGGGAACGTCATTTCCCATGCTGATCATGACTTTCCTGTGGATTCCTTTCTTATCGATGGTTAAAGTTAATCGGGTGGTTTTCTAAAATACCAGCTTTATACAACTTACTTTCTAATGATTATTGTAGCTTTGCTGCCAAAAGGAAGTTTCTGAATTGTGCTGCAGTGTTGCTGAGAAGCCTTTCACTGGGCTGGTCACACCTAAACAGGGGCTCCTTGGTGGCAGGAATTCTCCTTGACTCATCTCCATCACCAGGAGTTCACTGAGCATGTAACATGGGCAAGCTGCTGAGGGCAGTACTGAACAGACACGTGTCACCCTGGAGCCCCCATGCATACATGCTAGAGTTTTCTGGTGGTTCTGCACATCTCGTGGTGTTAACCCATGACTGAGCATTCATTCATTCATTCAATCACTGACTTCTTCATCGATGTTTAAGTACCAACCAGGTTCTAGGGATTATGCTTGGTGTAGGCATACAACAGTGAGTGTCAGCAGATACATAACTCTCCAGACAGGGTAGCGGGGATCGGACAGAGAGCCATAAGGTGCATTAAGCTGTATAAGGGGGTTTGCTAGAGTTTGGGGTACCCGGGCAGGCTTCTGTGATCTGACAGATGAGGAGATGTTCCCTAGACACAGTGGGCTGCTTTTGTCGACGTTGGGAACAGAAGTGCCCTGAGGTAGAGGGAAGCTGTGATGCTCTGGAAACCCAGAGAAGGCCAGTGATCTGGGAGCCAGGGCGAAGGGGCACCTCGTGGGTCCCTGTGGACAAATACGAACTCTAACCGTGGCTCTTTATTGAAACACAGACCTGCTTTCAGTGTAACTCAGTCCTAGGCCTGCAGCAACCAGTTCCCCTTCCTAGGGGAGAGTGAGGCTGGAGACAGACACGCCCTTTGAAAGAGGCCGCCAGAAGGCCCTGCCCTGCCCTGAAAGGGGGAGCGGGGGGCTGGTGGGCAAGCTGACCCTGAGCGCTGCAGGCTCGGAGGACTAACACCACCCGGAATAGGTTGTTGCCCACCGCCGCCTCTGAATCCCTCAGGCTCACAGTGAGACGACTGCGTGTTCAAGGCAAACATTGATTCAGCTGCTGGTGGGAAGGGGTTCTGGGGTGGAGGGGGAGACGCAGGGAGGAGGAACCTGGCAGGGGATGGGAGTTAGGGGAGGCCCACTCAAGGGTTAATTCCTCCTGCCTGTGTCTCTGCCCCTCTCTGCTGGCAGGCTGTATTTATAGACAGGATAATTGCAGAGGCTTTGAAAGGAGCACACTGGTAGAGAGGGGCTGGTGGGTGGGGGCGGGGAGGTCCCACATCCTCCCTTTCTTCCTTCTTAGGGGACCCAGCTTGGGCAAACAGGGTTGCCCACCAACTCCCTATACTCCACCCCACCCCACCAACAGTGTTTTCACAAGATGTTTAAATGCCTCACATGTAATCCCCCCAAACTGGGGGTGAGAGCAGTCATTTTCCTCCAGCTCCTTGGTAAGACCTTTCCTGAGCACCTGAGCTAAAGGGGCCCTACACCGGAACCCCTACCAGCCATCCTCTAGAACCTCACCATGTTTTTACTTCTTTCCTAACACTGATCATAATCACACAGTTATCTTATTATTATTTTCACTTGTTTTTAGTGTCTGCTTTGTCCACCTGATTCGAAAAACTGACCCATTAGAACAGACCCTGATGCTGGGAAAGATTGAAGACGGGAGGAGAAGGGGATGACAGAGAATGAGATGGTTGGATGGCATCACCAACTCAATGGACATGAGTCTGAGTAAACTCTGGGAGTTGGTGATGGACAGGGAGGCCTGGCGCGCAGTAGTCCATGGGGTCGCAAAGAGTCGGATGTAACTGAAGTGTCTGCTTCATCTATCTTGTTTGCTGAATTGTCTGGCCTAGGGTAGGTGCTCAAGAAACATTTGTTGAATAAATGAATGCTTATTTAACAGAATAGGAAACTGAGGCTTAGAGTGGTGAAGGACTTCTCTGGGTCAAGTGAGATGTAAAGTGACTTAGCTGAAATTAGCTTTCATTCTGCTCATCTTAGGGATTCCCTGATGACTCAGCGGTAAAGAATCTGCCTGCAGTGCAAGAGACTTGGGTTCAAATCCTGGGTTAGGAAGATCCCCTAGAGTAGGAAATGGCAACCCACTCCAGTATTCTTGCCTGGAAAAGCCCATGGACAGAGGACCCCAGGGCGGGCTACAGTCCATGGGATTGACTGAGTGGCTAACCCACCACCACCACCTGCTCGTCTTCAGAGCATAAGGTCCTGCCAGTGGAATCTCAAACACAGGGCCCAGGCTACTAAGGTGAATGAGTGAACAGGGGTGCAGGGGTGTGTGTGTGTACACACCCTGGCTGAAGGGGCCGATGCTGTTTAGTTGTGGCTAATCGTTGCTGGATCTTCCGATTTTTAGAACGAGCCAGAAATCTGGATTTTTATGTGAAATGTGCTGGATTTTAAATGCTGGCCACAAACCCACATTTAAAAAACACACCACCCAGAGCATGGCCAAGCCTAACACAGCTGAGAGCTGGGTGGGGCCATGGTCTGCAATCTCTGTTCTCAACTCACCTGGCTTGTGTTGAAAAGCACCATGAATAATGCTCATCCCTTTCATGGACACTGTACATTGGGCATTTCGTAGCCTTTCTTTACCTGATGTTTCACTGAACAGTCACAGTGTTTCAGGAGAGAGGTCGGGGAGACTGCTGTACCCATTTCAGGGATTAGCACACAGGGACCTGGGGGGACTCTTATGAAGCCACAGGGAAGTGGCAGTGAGTTCTCACTCCTGGGCTCTTTCCCATCTAGCCCAGTGTTGTCTGTCCTGCCGAGGACCGCCTCTCCCCGTGGCTTTCGTTTCTCCTTCTCGACTTGAGATATAGGAGAGAGGCTCTGTGTGGTGAATGGGGGTGAAGAAATCTCACGCTGTGCCTCCCACAGGTCCGGGGTGCCCCCAACAGGATTTACTGCCAGCTCCATGGAGAGTCGGAGAAGACAATGGCACCCCACTCCAGTACTCTTGCCTGGAAAATCCCATGGATGGAGGAGCCTGGTGGGCTGCAGTCCATGGGGTCGCTAGGAGTCGGACACTACTGAGCGACTTCATTTTCATGCATTGGAGAAGGAAATGGCAACCCACTCCAGTGTTCTTGCCTGGAGAAACTCAGGGACGGGCGTGCCCAGTGGGCTGCCGTCTATGGGGTCACACAGAGTCGAACATGACTAAAGCGCTTAGCAGCAGCAGCAGCAGCAACAGTGGAGAGTGGCCTGTGCTGCTGCTTGTTTGGAGAGGCAGTTTTCAAAATATTGTCAGTCTGAGCAATGAAACAGCTCCATCAGCATACTCTAATTCTGATGAGCCCTTAACAGTTGTCAGTGACCCCAGCAAGAGAAGGGGGACCCTTGGCTGGTCTGCACACTCCAGTACAGTGCTGTGTTTCCCGTATTCAGCTCTGGGCCACCCCAAGAGTGGAAGAGCACCAGTTGACTGTTGAAAGAATGAATGAATCCCCAAGTGCCCATGTGGTGGGCTGGGGGTGGGGAGGGGAATGGGACCTCTAATTACACTGTTGTAGCCATGGCTAGCTCTCATTGTACACCTACATATCCCAGATACTGCTGTAAGCTGCTGTAAGCCTTTTCCACATCTGTGGGGATAATCTGTAAATCTAGAAGGGTGACTGCCCTCGGTCAGTGCTGGGAACATGTTACCCATCAGTGTTTCTTGTCATCTTCACAGCAGCAGGGAGACATTATCATCCTGGTTTCTACATAAGAGAGGCCAAGTCACAGGGAGGCCAAGCGACTTTGTCTAAGGAAACCCAACCAGCAGTGGTGCACCCCAGACTTGAACCCCCAGCTGGTAGACCCCCAAGCTCAGACTCCCATCCACCTGGGAATTGCAGAACAGGGAGATTGCTAGAGAGACCAGAGATCATCAGAGAAGTGGGGAAGGGTATCCCAAGAGTCAAGAAATGTGTGTGTGTGTGTGTGTGTGAACCAGGCATGTGGGAAAAGGCAGTGAGTGGGGCAGAAAAAAGGGCAAGTGTGAGTCGAATCAGAACCTGGTTCACGGCCCCCCTCCAGGCTGCCACCTTTCTTACGTGAACATGATGGAAGCTGACAGATCCAGGATTAATCTAAAGGCTTCAGTTCTCTGAGTACCAGGTGGAAATTTGCCTCCAGCCTGGCCAGAGCGTGATTTGTAAGCGAGCCTTGACCTTGGCTGCCAGCCAGGCTTCGTACCCCCCTCCACACTTCTCCAGGAGGCTGCAAGGGCCAGGGGCCGCCTGCTGAGACAGGTCAAGAGGGTTTAAAAACAAGCAAGAAACAAGAGAACGGATCAATTTTTCTCAGTGAACTTAACGCTCTGTGAAGGAAGCCTGTAATTACACGAACATACGGGTGTGGGGAGAGACCCATAGCTGCCTGTCTGTGTGTCTCTCACTGTGTACTCCCCGTGCGTGGTCTGGAACCTTTTTCAGTATATGTCCCCACGGCTCACGTGGGTGAGGAAGGTGAGAAAAGGCAGGTGCTTTCCAGCTCTTTTTGCTCACAGCCCATAGCAAGAGAAACCTCTGATGACATCTCATAGCGCACAAACACGAACAGTGGCACCGTCTCCGCGGCCCCCGAGGGGCCAGTCCCAGGATCCAGGGCTCCAGGCAAGAACACTGGAATGGGTTGCCATTTCCTTCTCCAACAATTAATGAGGGGAATGCAATATTAATATAAGGAGAATGGCAGAGGATTGATGGAACTAGGTCCCAAAGATATGGACAAGCTGGAGTACTTACCCTGGGACCACCGACCTCTACTTCTTATCTGCTGCTGCTGCCGCTAAGTCACTTCAGTCGTGTTTGACTCTGTGTGACCCCATAGACGGCAGCCCACCAGGCTCCCCCATCCCTGGGATTCCTCAGGCAAGAACACTGGAATGGGTTGCCATTTCCTTCTCCAAGGCACGAAAGTGAAAGTGAACTCGCTCAGTCATGTCCCACTCTTTGTGACCCCATGGACTGCAGCCCACCAGGCTCCTCCGTCCATGGGATTTTCCAGGCAAGAGTCCTGGAGTGGGTTGCCATTGCCTTCTCAGCTCCTCCTTATATAGGAAGTAATATTTGTCTCTATAGTTTAAGCCACTGTTGGTCGTATTGCTTCTCTTGCAGCTGAAGTAATCTGAACTGATTTAGAAGCATAAACTGGGGGGCTGTGTTTCTGGGTTTTAGGAGGTCCAGACTTTTGACCCATGTCTTAGAAACAATGTTGGTGATTCCGAACAATGGGTTGGCTTGCATCTTACTTCTTTTGTGTGACAGAAGTTAATGTGACTCCTCATAGCATTGGCTCGGGGTGCCTATTCCGGGGTATGTTTTGCTCTATTTGATTTCCTTGCTGCTTTTCCATTTCATAAGAAGAATATCAAATCACTTGAATTGAATTCCCTCATTTTGAGGGAATTTCAGTTTCATTTTTAATAAAGTTGCCCTGGCTGAGTGCATTGGAAGAACTTCACATAAGGACCGAAGTACCCAAGGTTGATGGTGGAAAGAGGACTTACAAATAATTAATTGCAAGCCTATATGCTTGACATAAAAAACTGAATTCTGGGGCTCATCTTTATTTCATTGATCTATATATTTATGGTTATGGCAGTGCCATACTGTCTTGATTACTGTAGTTTTGAAATAACTTTTGAAATTGGGAAGTATAAGTCCTTCAACTTAGTTCTTTTGCAGGATCATTTTGGCTATTCTGGATCCCTTGAATTTCCACATGAATTTTAGGACGAGTTTGTCAATTTCTGCAAAAAGGCAGTAGGGATTTTGGTATATAAAATCAATACATACTTTCAAGATGTACTGCCATCTTACCAATATTAATCTTCTGATCCATGAACATGGGATGATTTTCTATTTTTTACGTCTTTGATTTCAACGATGTTTTGTAGTTTTCAGAATATAAGCTTGCACTTCTTTTGTTAAGTTTATTCCAAAGTATTTAATTCTCTTTGCTATTGTTAGTAAATCATGTTGTTCTTAATTTCAGTTTAGATTGTTCATTGCAAGTATATAGAAATGTAATTGCTATTCTGGATCCCTTGAATTTCCACATGAATTTTAGGACGAGTTTGTCAATTTCTGCAAAAAGGCAGTAGGGATTTTGGTATATAAAATCAATACATACTTTTAAGATGTACTGCCATCTTACCAATATTAATCTTCTGATCCATGAACATGGGATGATTTTCTATTTTTTACGTCTTTGATTTCAACGATGTTTTGTAGTTTTCAGAATATAAGCTTGCACTTCTTTTGTTAAGTTTATTCCAAAGTATTTAATTCTCTTTGCTATTGTTAGTAAATCATGTTGTTCTTAATTTCAGTTTAGATTGTTCATTGCAAGTATATAGAAATGTAATTGATATTTGTATATTGATCTTGCAGTCTTGCTGAACTCAGTTTTTCTAAGTAATTCTTTATGGGACAAATATTTTTTTCTCTTCTTAATTCTACTTGCTGTTGATCTCCAGCCTTATCTCCATAAGGGCTTTTTTTTTCTAATTTTAATATAAGTAGACAGAATATTTGAAAAGCATGTAAACCTGGTGAGACTAGACATTTGTCCATTTTTTAAATTAGTTTCACTTTTGCTATGATTCTGAGATATGGAGTAAGATGGGGAATAACCTTAGGTATTTGGGGTTCAGAAAAAGCCATGTCAGTGTATCTGTCACTGAGACTGGTTGCCCAGGCGAAGGGGTGCCAGCAACTTGCCCCGAGAGGCGCTCTCCTGTGTCGGTGTGGTTGGGAGTGAGGAACACAGCTGCCACCTAGTTCTCAGCGTTTGTATCAACTGGCGTTGCAGGTCTGCTATATGTTTGGCACTTATATTCATGACTCCTTAAAATGTTCTGGATGGTAGATGATGATAGCTCTGTTTTACAGGCAACAAAATCAAGTCTCAGGGAAGGTCAGGAACTTTCCCGGTTTAGTTCAGTTCAGTCTCTCAGTCGTATCCGACTCTTTGCGACCCCATGGACTGCAGCACACCAGGCCTCCCTGTCCATCACCAACTCGCGGAGCTTGCTCAAGCTCATGTCCATCGAGTCGGTGATGGACCAAGTCAAAAGCTGAGAACTGGTTTCTTTGACTTCCAAACTTGCCCTCTTCCTGCAGAGCCGACCAGCCTCTTGAGCCCTGGGTTGGGGAGGTTTGCTCTGTTCTGCCTCCTGCAGCCGGTGCCTCCAAATTGTCCTCTGAAAATTCTCTGCAGGGAGGATGTGTGTGTGCGTGGTGCTCCTTGGTCTGCCTTCTAGCACCTTTTTGCAAAGTATCTTTAACTCAGCTCTTGCCCTGATAGCCCATGCTTTCTGTCTTATTCAGCACTTTCCTGGGAGCTGGGAGAGCAGGGATGGGAAAGGTGAAACACACTCCCTCCTACTCTCAAAGTTCTACCATCAGTTCTCTACATAGATTGGCAGATGAGCGTTCTCCTTTGTGTTTGAGCAAACTGGCCTGTTTGATTCAGTTTTGTAAACAGGAGAAGCCCATGGCCATCCTACCAAGACCTGGGCATGGCTGGTCATACGTGGCCACCTAGAAATGCAGCTGGGACATAAGTTGGGTCTCAGACACATCTGTTGAATGAATTCTGGTCCTTGCCCAGCACCAGGATTATAAGGAGCTGAACCCTGTTAACGACTTTAAAAATGAGAGGCAGTCCTGTTTGAATATATGGTAGGACTCTGTTATAGTAGGTCCCACCTTCATAAACTCATCTGTCTGTTGAGTGAACAAATGATTTATTGCTTTCTGAAGCGGTGACAGGGACAGACCAGCCAGTGAGTCTGGTATTCTGAGAATTCAGAATTTAGAGGGGGAAAGTGAAGTCGCTCAGTCGTGTCTGACTCTTTGTAACCTCATGGACTGTAGCCCACCAGGCTCCTCCATCCATCGAATTTTCCAGGCAAGAGTACTGGAGTGGATTGCCATTTCCTTCTTCAGGAGGTCTTCTTGACTCAGGGATGGAACCTGGGTCTCCTGCATTGCAGGCAGACGCGGTACCATCTGAGCCACCAAGGAGGCTCTTAGAGGGGAAAATGGACAGAAAGCAAGCAGTTTGTTGCAAGTACCCAATCCTGGGCACTGTCATCTTCTGCCACCGTGCGGCTTTTCCTGACTAAACCGAAGTCTCGCCTGCTGCTTTCTCCTCTCCCCAGCTCTCTCTGTTACTTCCTCACTCCTGGCACCCTTCTCTCCTCAACCCTGGGCGTGAGTTTACCCTTCTTCCTGCAGCAGGAGCTCCAGGCAAACATTCCACACAAGGCTCTTGTTCATCTCTGTCTGCAAGTCACTCCCCTGCCTGTCTCCACCCATAAATTCTGGTGGAGCTTCCCTTGGTCAGAAGGGGCGCTGCAGGGCACTTTTACCACTGGAAGGGAAGCTCTGGGGAGAGATTGCCATAGAAAAGTATAATTTTGTAAAATGAATTTATTTACTTGTTGGCTGCGCTGGGTCCTCATTGCTGCGCAAGGGCTGTTCTCTAGCTGTGGTTAGTTGGGGCGGGGCTCCTCTCCAGCTGTGCACACGGGCTGGGCTTCTCCTTGCAGAGGCTTCTCTTGTTGTGGGGCCTGAGCTCTCGGGTGCGCAGGCTTCAGTAATGGCAACACTCCGGCTCTCGAGTGCTGGCTGAGTAGTTGCCCTGTGGCTGGCTTTGGTTGCCCTGTGGCACGTGGGATCCTCCTGGACCAGGGATTGAACCTATGTTCCCTGAATTGGAGCTGAAATTCCAGCTTAATCACTGGACCACCAGGGAAGTCCAGAAAAGTGCCATTTTAGGCTTAATTCTTCCTGAGTGAATTGCATGTGACTGAGTTCCTGTCCCCGGACAGGGAAGCCTGGCATACTGCAGTCCACGGGGTTGCAGAGTTGGACACGACTGAGTGACTCAACTGACTGAACTGAACTGAGCTCCTGGCCCTGGAGGGAAACATTTTTAATGCTTATTTCCATCACTGACCCTTCACTGAATGTGTCTTTAAGGACATTTGGTGGTTCAGATACAGGGCTAGGGGCTGGAGATGTGTGTGACCAGTCCCCACCCCCCGTTCTTGAACTTTTGGGGAGATAGGAAGTGCTATCAAATAATAGTTGTAGGACATGGAATCATAGAATCTTAAGATTAGGAGGGACCTTATCATTTATTCCAATACTTTTCAAACTTCTTTGATCACGACTAACAAATTAAAATTTTATGTTTTTTACATGTCCCAGTATACATGCATATACTTGTTAGTACATATGCACACATGTATTAAATAAATGTATAACAAACATTGTACAAAGTCAAATTACACTTAATATGCCTACATTTTCTATTTTATTTCATTTAAAAATACTGACCCTACAACTCACAAAATTCATTTTTATGACTCAATATCACAATATGAAGTTTCAAACTTCAGTTTGAAAAGTACTAATCTAACAGTAACCTGGAGCTTATGCTTTATCCAGTTGTCAAGTACTTGTCTAGCTTTTGTGGGATTTCTCTGGTGAACAGGAATTCAGTGCTAACCTAGGAGGTCAATTCTATCTTTGAACACTTTTGTCTGTTTAAAAGTTTCCTTCTGACTTTAGTCTTCCACATACCACTCATTCTTTTTTTAATTTTTAAAATTTTTATTTGGTGGATAAATGCTTTAGAATGTTGTGTTGGGTTCTGCCATACAATAATGTGAATCAGCCATGAGTATACATATGTCCCCCTTCCTCTTAAACCTCCTTCCCACCCCCTCCCACCCCTCTAGGTTGTCACAGAGCAGCATTAAAACATATACATTGCCATATGTGAAATAGATAGCTCGTGGGAAGTTGCTGTATAACGACTCATTCATATTCCATGTAAAATCCCCCTAGAACAGTGGCTGTGCCATCTTGCATTTCTTGGTCTTGTATAATGTTAACTCTGGATCAGTAGTATGCTTGAGTCAGTGTGCACCAGCTTGAGTGAGTGAGTGAGTGAAGTCGCTCAGTCATGTCCAACTCTTCGCGACCCCATGGACTGCAGCCTACCAGGCTCCTCCGTCCATGGGAGTTTCCAGGCAAGAGTACTGGAGTGGGGTGCCATTGCCTTCTCTGGAAAGACCATACAGTGGAATGCTATTGCCCATCTCTTCCCAGCTCTGTGCTCAATGACCTCACATAGGTAGCTTGAAATTGGCCATGGTGGGGGCATTGACACCACGAAAATCAGCATATATAACAGTCCTCCACCCCCCAGGAAAGCCAGCTGTTAGGGACTTCCCAGCACACCACGGCTCTGCAGTACCACTTGAGTTCCATTTCAGCTACAGCACTTGGTGGCTGTGTGACTTGAGCGAGTCAGTTAACATCTTTGTGGTGCACTTTCTTTGCACGATGCCCATATTTCTAGGGTTGCTTTGAGGATTGAATGAATTCATGCATATGAAGTGCTTAGAACAATGCCTCTGTAGGTGTTAGCCGTCATCTAGGCTATTTGCTGCTAAATTATTCCATCCTCCCTAGAAAGCTATGGTTTCCAGAAATCCCTCAGCCTGGTCACCCTCCCATCTTGCTTTCACCTTTGACATATGGGTTTATCTTCTCTTTCCAGCCAGATCACAGGGCCCCTGACATAGGGGTGGTTGCCTTTTTCTTTGCAATCTCCAGATCCAGGCCTTGGGTTGGATGCAGGGTGGAAGCTCAGTCTTCTTGACGAATGAAGGCCTCAGGGGGCTCTGGCTGCTCCCAGCATGGTGCCTTGCTCCCAGTGGAGGTTTCTGGGCTTGGCTGGTTGATCTGAGGAAAATAAGTGTTTTGGTGGAGGCAGCCCTGAGCTGGCTAGCAGTCTCAGACAGCCCAGCTGCCATCCAGGTGGTTGGCCTATAAATCACTAGGCCTTACCCTCCCTGCAACTCGATAAAGCTGAGGCATAAACAGCGTCTCGTGTCAGTGATGAAGCATCTGGCACCTCCCTCCGCTCTGGACGAGGCCTCATGGAGCTTGTTTAGGCCCTGATTCTTTCTTGCACACAGCTGCTGTGCTATTTGAAGAAGTTGGGAGACTCTCCCGCCTCACATGGTGCCTGTATTTTACCATTAGGGATTTATTTTCTGAGGGTGAACAGTGCTTTCTTTGTAAGGTTTTGTTTTAGAGTGGTGGTGCCTTGGGAGAGTGGTGTCTTACTCAGCCTCTAGAATCTTAGTGTGAAGGTGCTTATCAGCCACCTTGTTCCTGCTCCACTGCCATCTCTTATCAAAGAGGGCAGCAACCCCCAAAATGCTGGAGGCAGCACTCTGGAGTGTTGATTCCCAAACCTGGCTGCACTTTTAGAGTCACCAGGAGATGCTTTTGCTTAATTAGAAAAATTTTAATTTGATAACTATTGACCACCCCCCCAAAGTAGATGTCACCCATACGATCTCATTCAGCTTCCCTAGTGGCTCAGAGGTTAAAGTGTCTGCCTGCAATCTCATTATTTAAATATATGTTTCTGTATATTCAGTTCAGTTCAGTCACTCAGTCATGTCCGACTCTTTGTGACCCCATGAATTGCAGCACGCCAGGCCTCCCTGTTCATCACCATCTCCCGGAGTTCACTCAGACTCACGTCCATCGAGTCCGTGATGCCATCCAGCCATCTCATCCTCGGTCGTCCCCTCCTCCTCCTGTCCCCAATCCTTCCCAGCATCAGAGTCTTTTCCAATGAGTCAACTCTTTGCATGAGGTGGCCAAAGTACTGGAGTTTCAGCTTTAGCATCATTCCTTCCAAAGAAATCCCAGGACTGATCTTCTTCAGAATGGACTGGTTGGATCTCCTTGCAGTCCAAGGGACTCTCAAGAGTCTTCTCCAACACCACAGTTCAAGAACATCAATTCTTCGGCGCTCAGCCTTCTTCACAGTCCAACTCTCACATCCATACATGACCACTGGAAAAACCATAGCCTTGACTAGACAGACCTTAGTTGGCAAAGTAATGTCTCTGCTTTTGAATATGCTATCTAGGTTGGTCATAACTTTTCTTCCAAGGAGTAAGCGTCTTTTAATTTCATGGCTGCAATCACCATCTGCAGTGATTTTGGAGCCCCCAAAAATAAAGTCTGACACTGTTTCCACTGTTTCTCCATCTATTTCCTATGAAGAGATGGGACCAGATGCCATGATCTTCATTTTCTGAATGCTGAGTTTTTTTAAATTACTTATTTTAATTGGAGGCTAATTACTTTAGAATATTGTAGTGGTTTAGCCAACTTTTTCACTCTCGTCTTTCACTTTCATCAGAGGCTCCTTAGTTCCTCTTCACTTTCTGCCATAAGAATGGTGTCATCTGCATATCTGGGGTTATTGATGTCTCTCCTGGCAATCTTTATTCCAGCTTGTACTTCTTCCAGTGCAGCATTTCTCATGATGTACTCTTTATATAAGTTAAATAAGCAGGGTGACAATATACAGCCTTGGGCAGAACAGGCATGTGTTAATTCACTTTAATCTCTTCTCATCCTCCAAACATGTATTGAGTACTTGCTATTTGCCAGACTCTTCCAGGCACTAGGGACACAGCAGTGAACACGACAGATAAAGACCTTAACAATAAACAAGAGACCACTGGAAGCAAGTAAAGAAATATTATTCAAAGAACACATGTTTGAAGCAAATAAAACAAGGGCATGGAATGGTTGGTGTTTGCATGGAGTTGTGGTCTGGGTTCAAATTCTGGTTTCCATGTACTCAGGCTCTGTTCCTTCTCTGTGTGGCATTTGCAAATTAGTGGTCCTGGCAGTCTGATGTCACCAGATCAGTGTAAGTTTAAAAGCATCAGTTGGTTCTGAATGTTCAGCATGGTACCAGGTGCTGGGAGGTGATCAAAATTTAGCTGTTGGCTCTTTGAACCAAGATGTGAAAGGAAAGAAACAGCCAGACACCTGCTTGACAAATGCTTGGACTACTTTTTCTTTCAGGTCAGTAAGCTCAATGGATAGATCAGATGTAGGAGGCAGGGAGGAGCCCAGCCTTTCTAGCATCTAAGATTTGCTTGCTGCAGCCAAGGGCAGGGGAGGTGACTGGCAGGCTTCCCCTCAGGCTGGCAAATGTGGGTGGGTAAGGCAGAGGCCTGGAGATCCCCTACAAAGTTTACTTCACCCTTTATCTCTCAAAGGCACCACAAAGAGAGAAGGGGCAGTGGGGTGCATGCATCCATGGGGTCTCTCCAAGGCTTTGACATTTCTCATGATTTTGTTTGAAACATTCCTATGAAAGCAATTCTTTGTGGAAATTTTGAAAAGTACAGAGGATTCTAGAACAATGTAAAGTGTCCATACCCCTTCCCCCCAACCACCAAAAATCCCAAAATCAGAAACCTTGAATCTAATATCCACTGAAACATAATATTTTTCTCTCTAAAATAATCCTAATTTCTACCAAATATAGCTAAATTTCAATGAATTTTTTTTTGAAAAATAATTTTGGTTTCAGCTACAGAAGTGTAATTGATCATACAGGCTGTGTTAAAACTGGTTTTGTGGGAATCTTTTACAGGGAAACTCAGAGTGAAATTTTAAAATGTTTATTAAGGCCAGGAAAGCCACACTAAAGGCTTGTCACAGATTTCACCATTTCAATGAATTTTTTTTTGCAAAATAATTTTGGTTTCAGCTACAGAAGTGTAATTGATCATACAGGCTGTGTTAAAACTGGTTTTGTGGGAATCTTTTACAGGGAAACTCAGAGTGAAATTTTAAAATGTTTATTAAGGCCAGGAAAGCCACACTAAAGGCTTGTCACAGATTTCACCTGAGATAACTACAAATTTGGGTAAATTCCTCCATTTTCAAGGTACCTCAAATGCTTTAGGATTCTTGTACATGTTGGGAGATGAACCTCCTAATTTATCTGATTTTTAAAGTTGTTGGAAACCTAACAGTTTCCAATCAAAGGAAAGATCAGTTACATAAAAAAGACAAAACTTTTGATTCTGCTTACAAAAGTATAATTTACCAAATTGTTGTAAGTCATAATTAGCTTGAGAGGAAATCTCTCTTTATATCTAGAAAACACAGATTAAAAGTCAGTAATATTTCACACAGAAACCATAAATTTTATAATGACATTTCAGTTCCCACAGTCCTGTATAAGTAATCCTTTAGTTAACAACTTTATAAAGCCATCAGATTTTCCATTAGAATTCTTTAATTTCTTACTCAGTTCAGTGGTATAATCAGAAAGTTGTCAGAATCTTGTACCTGTCAAAAAGTCCTTGCTAAGAGTCTTCTTTTTTTTGTGTGTGTGCCTTTTTATTATTTTTTAAATTTTTATTTTTACTTTATTTTGCTTTACAATACCATATTGGTTTTGCCATACATTGACATGAATAACCCACGGGTGTACATGAGTTCCCAATCCTGAGCCCCCCCTCCCACCTCCCACCCCATATCCTCTCTCTGGATCATCCCCGTGCACCAGCCCCAAGCATCCTGTATCCTGTATGGAACATAGACTGGCAATTCATTTTTACCTGATAGTATACATGTTTCAATGCCATTCTCCCAAATCATCCCACCCTCTCTCTCTCCCACAGAGTCTAAAAGTCCGTTCTATACATCTTTGTCTCTTTTGCTGTCTCACATACAGGGTTATCATTACCATCTTTCTAAATTCCATATATATATGTTAGTATACTGTATTGGTGTTTTTCCTTCTGGCTTACTTCACTCTGTATAATCAGCTCCAGTTTCATCCATCTCATTAGAACTGATTCAAATGTATTCTTTTTAATGGCTGAGTAATACTCCATTGTGTATATGTATTTTCTCAAGAGGCAGGTTAGGTGGTCTGGTATTCCCATCTCTTTCAGAATTTTCCACAGTTTATTGTGATTCTGTATATTGGTAAGAAACAAAAATTTCCAGCTCAGCTTTTTTTTTGAACTTATTTCTGTTTGGCTGTGCTGGGTCTTCACTGCTGTTAGGGTTTGTCTCTAGTTGCGGCGAGCGGGGTCTTCTCTTCAGTTGCAGTGTGTGGGCTTCCCATTGCAGCGGCTTTTCTTGCGGAGCACGGGCTCTAGGGTGTGCGGGCTTCAGGAGCTGCAGCACGTGGGCCCTGTAGTTGCAGCTCCCAGGATCCAGAGCTCAGGCTCAATCGTTGTGGTGCATGGACTTAGTTGCTGCTCAGCATGTGGGATCTTCCCGGACCAGGGATTGAACCCATGTCTCCAGCACTGGCAGGCAGATTCTTTAACCACTGAGCCACCAGGGAAGCCCTTCTCCCTCAGCTTATCCACTTCCATCCTGGGGAGTCTTTAAAAAGCAATGATTTCCTGGGGCCTTCCTTAAACCTTAAACCTGGACTTCCCTGGTGGCTCAGACAGTAAAGTGTCTGCCTACAATGAGGGAGACCAGGTTCGATCCCTGGGTTGGAAAGATCCCATGGAGAAGGCAATGGCACCCCACTCCAGTACTCTTGCCTGGGAAATCCCATGGACAGAGGATCCTGGTAGACTACAGTCCATGGCGTCGCAGAGTCGGACACAACTGAGCGAATTCACTTCACTTCACTTCCTTAAACCTACAGAGATGGAATATTCTGGAGGAGGAGTCAAGAATCCTTAAAAATACTCTCGTCCAGTGACTCCTGTTGTACAGACAGGTGTGGGAAGAAGTAAAGAAGTGGAATGAGGTTTCGTAGTGATAAGCACCCTATCTGATCCATTTTCACCCAGGGCTTGGTGCATAGCAACACACAGTCAGTGCTTAATCAGTGATCTTTAAACTGCAAGAGGCTAGGAGTTGGACAGACCTGGGTTTGAGTCTAAACTCTGCCACTTCCTGTTTACCCTGGGCAGGTAACTTCCTTTTCATCTGGGAAATCAGGATGATAATATGCACAAGGACAGGGCCAAGGGCAGGCAGTCGGAGGACTGGGTGAGTCCCAGGGGCTCCTGTTTCAGTTACTTAGGGGCAGCCAGAAGCCTCCTTCAAGCACTGGCCGTACCCTGCGGCCACAGGCACTGCCTGTGGGCCGTGTGCACAGAAGAAGCTACGGGCACTGGCCCTGCTGGGATCGATCCTGTCCCTGCCTGCCTGTGGCTGGATTAATCCGATACCTGCTTGATATCTGCCATTAGGAGACCAACTGAAGCTAATTTCCAGCTTGACCTGCCACCCCGCTCCCGACGATGGTGCGGGAGGTCGCCTTCAAGGAAGGCAATAGACTAGAGGGTGCTTGCAGAGAAAGGGGAGGGCGTTCCGCGGGGGTAGGAGTGTGTGTGTGTGTGTCTCCTGCCACCTTCACACGCAAGGGAGGGAGCTGGGACCGCCTTCCCTCCCTCTCACCGTGCCGGGTTGACGCCTGCCCTTCCCAGTCCTTTTCCGTCTGGTGTCGATGGTCATCGTTTTCGTGGACGTCTTCTTGAACAGGGGGACTTTGGCAGCACAAGCATCAGCCAGCCTTTGTGTCTGCACTGTGTGGCCTCCTCCTTTCGTGAGAAGCGGGTAGGCTTGTGTCGCTTCAGGGATTTGGTTTCCGGCTGAGGTCTCTGGGAGAACTCCAGAGCCAATTCTTGGAGCGGGGAGAGGTGGAAAAGAGTGTGCTGCTCTCGGTTGCCTATTTTGGGGCTTAGTTGTTCTAGGAATTGAGGCTCTCTAAGTTTGTTTCTTTATCTGTAAAGTGGGATGTGCCGAGTTGCTTCAGCCATTTCCAGCTCCTTGCAACCCTAAGGATGGTAGCCCACCAGGCTCCTCTGTCCATGGGATTCTCCAGGCAAGAATACTGGAGTGGGTTGCCATGGCTTCCTCCAGGGGATCTTCCCAACTCACGGTTCGAGCCTGTGTCTCTTATGTCTCCTGCACTGGCAGGCGGGTTCTTTACCACTAGTGAAATGGGACAACAATATCTATTTCACAAAGGGGTAAGGATTCAGTGAGCTAGCAGGAAAAGAACCTCATACAGTCCTTGAAATATAGAAGCTGCTCAATGAAAGTGGAAGTGAAAGCCGCTCAGTCGTGTCCAACTCTTTGCGACCCCATGGACTATTCTCCCGGCCAGAGCACTGGAGTGGGTAGCCGTTCCCTTCTCTAGGGGATCTTCCCAACCTGGGGATGGAGTAAATGGTAGCTATTGTGGGTGTTCATTTTTTCTCAGTTCCTCCTCTATTCTGACTCTACCCCCATTTTAAAGTATCTGCAATCATGTCATGTCTTGCAGTCCGTATGTACACTTTACATTTGCTGGTTTGCTCCCCTCCTCCACCAAGAAATGTTATTAAATCAGTGATGACTTTTATGACTAAGAGTTTCTCAGACCTGAGAAAATGTAGCGGCAGAGTTCTGTTTCCCAGCCCTCAGTTGGATTAAAGTGATACACAGGTTTGTTTGGCCAATAGCTCTTTTTTTAAAAAGGGGAGATTAGCAGGAGGAAAAAAATGTGTTCATAGCTAGTGAGCAAAGTGAAGGTGGCATTAAAGAAAGGGGAAGGTCTACAGAAAAGTAGGCAACTCTGTAAAGTTTCTCCAGGAGCAAAGGATTTAGGAACTTCTCTGATCTGGGCATCTCCAGGACCTGTGTTTCTTGTTGCATCCTACTCACCCCCCTGCCTCTTTAGAGCAGCCCGTCTCCTCCTGTGGGGTTATCTGCCCTACAGGTCCTAGCAGAGTCTGAAGGATGAGGTGTCTGCCAATTTGTGGCCAGTATCTTGGCTCCCCACACACAGGCCAGTCTACAAACACACTCAATTAAAATTTAAAAAAATAATAAAGCTTAATTCCTAAGACATTAAGAAATAGCAAAATGAGGTATAATTCTAGTCTGTCCATTCATAACGACCACATAGGAATTTGAAGATGTCTTAAATCTTCCTTGTTTTGTATGCATGTGTGCATGCATGTGGGCTGTGCAATTAGGAGACCGGATGTTCCTGAGAGAATCTCCTATTGGAATCATTCCAGAGAATTAGCACCTTGCTGCCGGCATCCAGCAGCCGAAGGAAGCTTGCAAGCCCGCTGTGGGTTCCAGGTGCTAGGCTGTGAGTGGCATCCTTCTGGGGTCTTGCCTTTGATGTCCACGTTTTCAGCAGAGTAGGAAGCGGACGGTGCTTTCACTAGAGTGAAGCCCTGTAAGCTAATGATGCAACTTACTGATTCTTCCACCACCGCCTTAGCTAGGAGCTGACACTTGTTGAAGGCTTGCTGTGTAGCAGGTATTTTGCTCAACATGTAACTTGCAGTTCCTAATTTGATTCTCACAGTGTTCCCATTAGAGAAATTCTATATCATGAACAGCATTTTGCAGATGAGGAAATATAATACCAGAAGCCTTGGTTTTTGATTCCCAAGTCAGCCTGACGCCACACACCCGAGTTTTCTCTGTCAAGATCACTGCCTCTGGTAGCCTGGATAAGGGTGCTGAGCATGTCGGTAGATGGGCTGGGAGGGGTTTGGGGGGCTCCTGAGCTGTGAGTGTTCTGTCTGATCCTGGCTCTGCCCTGGATAGCCCCTGCCTAGATCTCTCTAAGAGGTGCTCAGCACGTGACTCCAGGAAGCACCAGGCACATCTTAGTCTATGGCTAAAGATGGCACACTTGTGAAAGGCCAGATGCTATTTTTGGCTTTGCAGGCATTACAATCTCTGTTGCAAATACTCACCTCTCCTGTTGTGGTGTGAAAGCTGCCACTCGTAGATGAATGGACAGGGCTGTGTGCCACTGACAAAACCAGGTGACAGGTTGTAGCAGTGCGGATCTTGGGTCCGTGGCAGTCAAAGGGGTGACAGTCACAGACAACCGGGTGGAGGATGCCCCTCTAGAGGGGTTCACTGAGAGAGCCCTGCTTTTTGATGACTGAAGAATACTTCTGAGGGGGAGAGAATGGTCAGCTGGATTGAATGAAGCTTGTGAGTATGTGTGTGTGTTTTAGGGCTTGGAGATGGAGGCAGTGGGGAGTATGTATATGTGTACTTTCATAAATGAATCACATTGCGTATTAAAACCATCCTGGTTTCATAATCCTTACGAAAACAAAAGCAAAAATGTCAGCATTGTCAGGAGTGCCTTGCAGGTAGGGAAGGATGGTGTAACTCAAGGGCTCCCCGAGTTTCAGTTGTCTTTGGTGGGAGAGGGGTTCCCTGTGGTCACTGAAACACTGATCCCAGGGATGTGCTATCCCTCCCTTTAACGTTTAGGTCCCAGTGCAGGCAAACATCTTCCTTAGTCCTTCTCGATGCAGCCCAAAGATGCAGAGATTCAAGATTTTGAGTGTATTCAGAGGAAGCCAAAGGAAAAAATGCATTTAAGACCCGAAATAGCACATGCAGATTCTAACCCTACCCCAGCCAGCTTGTCCTCATGGGTTTCCGAGTCTCTCCTGTTTTATACTCTCTTCTGATACCTTCTAATTAAGTCTTGCTTCAGGCCCAAGGGTACCACACTCACTAGGTCATCCCTGGTACGTAGGGTTTGTCATTACAAATGACCTACTGAGGGGAGCTCATTCTCAACATCCAAAGGAGGGCCCACAGACATGAGATGCCAATTAGCTTGACGTGAATTAAAAAAAAGCATTGTAAGTAGCACAAGGAAAATCCAGTACATGTAGAAAGAAAGAAAATAAAAACCAGGTGTAGTCCTTCCATTCAGGGAGGACACCACACGCGCTGGAGCGTCATTTGCCGTGCCCTTTCGGCAACGTGCTCCTTGTCTTTCTTGAAACCACAAGTATAAATCCACACAACAGTGATGACTGTGCAGTAATAGAAGGGTCATTCCATCCAAGCAGAATAAGCACTAGGAGATGTTCGGTGGGCGGGGACTGGAGGGGAGAGAGACAGCAGGGCTGTGCAGGGCGGTGCTTGGCGGCGGGGGGGTGCTGTGCCTCTGCTGCTTTGTGGGTGCTTTGCAGGGGAACCGGCGAGGAGGCAGAGGGCTGGGCGTGCACAGCTGTCTGAGGGGCCCTCGCCTTCTCTTCCCTTGGAAGGGAGGCAGCAACTGTGCTGCCAATGGAGATGGGCTCGGGGTGGGCGCTGGGGCCGCCTTCTCATTCCCTGCAGCTGCCCGGCCACCCTGGTCAATGATGCTTGTCCATCACTGCCGAGATCCAAGTTCAGCCGTGTGCGCGGGGAACATCTGCTCCCGAGGCTGCAGAGCCCTGCAGTCCTGAAGCCAGAGTGACTGCAGAAGCCAAGCATGGGATCAGTAGTAGTGTGCATGCCGTGGGGTGGAGAGCAGGTGCTGAAGGGTGCCAGGTGGAGGGCACGGTGTCTGGTGCCATTGAAGGCCCTGCCTCTTACCCTCTCGGCAGCTGGCATAACCGCCCCATTGGATGCTGGGGCTCACGGGTCCCCTGGGGCAGGGTCTGGCAGAGGGATGTCGGCACTGGCTCTCCTTGGGAGCTGAGCAGGCGGCGGGTAGAAAGTGGAGCGTAGAAGGTGTTTGTCTCCTGATCTCTGTGCCACTCGGTGTCGGTGGTGGAACAGAGGATGAGTTTCTCCTGGTGCCGCATTATGAGGGCTTTACGGACACAGTTAGCCTCAGAGGCCAGGTGTTCACAGCACGACCTGCTTCCGTCTCTTTCATTAGTTCTGCCTCCAGGGCTGCACTGAAGCCAGAGTGACTGCAGAAGCCAAGCATGGGATCAGTAGTAGTGTGCATGCCGTGGGGTGGAGAGCAGGTGCTGAAGGGTGCCAGGTGGAGGGCACGGTGTCTGGTGCCATTGAAGGCCCTGCCTCTTACCCTCTCGGCAGCTGGCATAACCGCCCCATTGGATGCTGGGGCTCACGGGTCCCCTGGGGCAGGGTCTGGCAGAGGGATGTCGGCACTGGCTCTCCTTGGGAGCTGAGCAGGCGGCGGGTAGAAAGTGGAGCGTAGAAGGTGTTTGTCTCCTGATCTCTGTACCACTCGGTGTCGGTGGTGGAACAGAGGATGAGTTTCTCCTGGTGCCACATTATGAGGGCTTTACGGACACAGTTAGCTTCAGAGGCCAGGTGTTCACAGCACGACCTGCTTCCGTCTCTTTCATTAGTTCTGCCTCCAGGGCTGCATGGACAGCACAGGGGATGAGAACCTGTGCTCTGGAGTTGAACTAAAGTGGGTTCAAACACAAGCCCTGTGTGTGCTGGCCGTGTGACCTTGTGCAAGAGATGAAATCTCTGTGCCTGTTTCCAGCCTTGAGGACGAGGATAACAATGCCTGGTTTGGGATGTGCAGGAAGGGTAAGTGGAATTAATCACCCAGCCACATCTGTAGCTGCCAGTAGGGTATGTGTTGATTGCTTCCTTTCTCTCTTGATTTTGTTCACATCCACAGACTCTTTGAGGTACCCAGGGCATCTGCCATTCAGGAAAGGATCAAGGTCAGTGGCTTTAAGCTCCCTGGTTGATCTGGTGATGGCCATCTGGTCACTACCACTCACTGTTAACCCTGGTGGCCTATTTCCCAGGCCTTAAGGGTATGAGAGTGCTGGAAGGTCACGTGGATGGCCGTGACCTGTTTCCCTTCCTGCTGCTTGACTTCACCTCTTACCCGGGACCTCAGCCCTGTAGGGTCCCGCCATGCTTCATGCGTCTGGGAGTGGCTGGGGGCAGGGGTCTCCATCTGTGGTGTCAGAGCTGGTCTGTGGTCTCAGAGCTCTGCGGCTTTTTCTGATTCCCCTGAGTCCACAGGCTCTTCCCTCTCCAGGCTCCCCCACCGTTTGCTGGTGGATGCCACCACCTTCCCAAGGTCTCTCTCCAGGGCCGTCCATCCTTTCTCTGAAAGTTCTTGGGCCATCAAGGCTGTCCCCTCTCTGCTGAAGCAAGCCTTGGTGGAAGTAGGGTAAGTAAGTAAGTGTTAGTCGCTCAATCGTGCCTGACTCTTTGCGACCCCATGGACTGCAGCCCACCAGACTCTTCTGTCCATGAGATTTTCCAGGCAAGGATACTGCAGTGGGTTGCCATTTCTTTCTCCAGGGGGTCTTCCCGAACCAGGGATTGAACCTGGGTCTCCTGTACTGCAGGCAGATTCTTTACCGACTGAACTATTTTGAGGAAAGCCTACAAGGAGTAGGGTAAGAGTTGAGAATTTCTTTGGATGTAATTTTGGGGTCACCCTCAGCTGGGAGATAGTGTCCTAAAGCCATTCTGCATCTCAGCTCTTTTCTTGAGATGTCTCTCTTCACTTTTTTATTTCCAACATCCCCACCACCATCCCTGGACTTGAGACCTGGTCCCTTGGAGGACTGGCTGGGCCTAGGTCTGAGAGCTGGACTAGATTTCATCCCTTCTTCTTGACCCTGGGCTTCTGTGGATTTCAAGCTCCTCAGACCTCACAGAGAGGCTCTGGCAGGCCTGCCCCACTGGGCTCTGTGCCAGGCCCAGGTGCCCCGGCTCTGGCGGAAGGCTTCATGCCCACATGATTATTTACCATTTGCTTGGAGACTGTCGTGGGTCATCTGGCTTTCTCTTTTCCAACTCAATAATCCTGTTTCCTATAACTGTCCCCTTGTGTACTTTGTCATACTCTTGTGATCCTTTCAATTCAGCTGGGTTTGTCCTGCAGTAGGGGCTCAGTTTTGGTCCTGGGGACAGTCTGAGCCATGCTGAGTAGCATCGGAGGTTGCAGCATCTCCTGCATGCCTTGCGCTTTGTATCAGGTGACCTTTATGGGGATATGCCCCGGCCCGGAGGCTTCTCTGGAGTCATGGGGGTATTCCTCAGGGGCAGCAAAATTCTTTTCATCCCTCCTCCCCACCAGCCCAGATGGCCTTCCTTTCCCAATTAGTTGTAATGCAGGCTCGCCCTGGGGACCACCCTCCCTCCTCTGAAGGCCAGTGGTCAAGGTGTGGTCTGAGGGCCACCTCTAGGGTCACCCTGGCATTCTTGTTAAAAAAGCAGAGTCCGGAGTCCTTCCTAGACTCATCATCTTTGTATCCTTTCAGCACTTTAGGCATGGCACATGGTGGGAAAATGTATAAGCTCTTCAGGGCCTTTTGTAAACATTTGAACCCCAAGGTGGAGAAAAACAATATTGGCCACAATACATAAAAAGAAAATTGCAAAATCAAGATTAATAAATGTTTAATTAAATGTCTAGAAAATACAGCTATGTCAACACATGAACCACAAGTCAATTCACACTCACGTAGTTACATATCATTTATATTTATAGTGAGAGGCTTTTAATATGCTCCTTGTGAAGTAACCGTCGCATGATGACTCCGTTCAGCTCTTTGAAATCTGAATCTGTGGGGTGGGGCCGGCATTCTGCATGTTTGTTAGGTTCGCCAGGTGGCCCAAGAGTGGAGGCTTCCTGGCCTTCCTGAATTTGCCCCTGCGCTGATTGAGAGGGTGAGTATTGAGGGACGAGAGCTGTCTGCTGGAGGGTGGCAGTTCTCAAACCTAGGTGATCAAAAGAACCTCCACGGAAATTAAAAATAAAAACACAGTGACCTGGACCCCCTCCAGGCCTGTTCGATAGGCTCATCTGGGGTGGAGGCTGGGAATCTACATTTTTAAAAGTTCTGATGGTGGTGGGGTACCTAATGATTAAACAGCTAGATTTGAGAGCCATCAGAATTAAGGGAAGGAACCAGACAAGTGCGTCTCAAACTTCGATGTAAGCAGAGATCAGCTGGAGATCCCATGAAGCCTTGGGTTTTGACTCAGCCGCCTTGGGTTGGAGCCCCACGTTTTGCATTTGTAACAAGCTTAGCAATGCTGCCTCTGCTTGTTCACAAGCCACATCAAGGGTTTGAGCATCAAGGACCCCGACTGCAATCTTGGTTTAGCTACTTACCACATATGAAAGCTTCAAATGTTTTAGTAACATTGGAAAGCCCTGGAAAAGAGATTGCAATCAGCTTACCCCGAGGGCCTGGAGTTTTAAGACAGGTCTCTCAGGCGGTAGGGTTTGGATGGTTCATTTCCCTCTTCTTGGCTCACCCCTGGATTAGAGTGATCTCCCCAAGGCCACCCTGTGGACTTCCTGGATTTTCCAAATTACAGTCAATAGAATCTGATTTGTGGCTGTTCTTTTTCTCCTGGCTTTTTTATTTCCAAGAGAAACACTTAGGATGTGATTAGATACTGTTCTTCAGAGATTGGTCCTCTTGGAAATTCTATGAGCTCTCTAGTATCCTTTACCAAATTGCTATTCTTCTTAAATTAATCAGAGTGGATTCTGTTGTTTGCAGTCAAGAACCCTGACTACTATGTGTGTGAAGGCATCAGGGCTCCAAGCTGCAGAAAATGTTAGAGATGGCTGCCCTACCCACAGCCTGTGCTCCATCAGGCAGCTAAGAATGTCAAGTTCTCCTTTGTCCTCCAAATGCCTCTACAATTTATTTCTCTTTATTGCGCATGTGTGTGTGTTTCCTCTTGAAAATTTAATTGAAAGCCTCTTGAGGGTGGGATTTGTTGTTGTTCAGTCACTAAGTCCTGTTCAACTCTTTTGCGTCCCCATGGACTATAGCCCACCAGGCTCTTCTGTCCGTAAGATTTCCCAGGCAAGAATAACTGGAGCGTGTTGCCATTTCCTTCTCCAGTAGATTGTCCCAACACAAGGGTTGAACCTGAGTCGGCTGCTTGGCAGGCGGATTCTTTACCACTGAGCCACTTAGGAAGTGCTGAGGGCAGGCTTGAGTGTTCTTACATACCTTCATTCACGTATTCAATCAATACACATTCATTGAATGCCAACCATGTGCCTTCCAGGTACCTGCTGTCTTAGCCTGGGTTTCCTAGAAAGCAGAACCTGAGACAAATAGCTTATGTGGGAGTCCTTTATTGAGGAGTGATCCTGGGGGGCAGGAGTGAAGAACAGGAAAAGCAAAACAAGGGAGGTGGGAGAGTCCCAACAAGTGCCATTACTGAGTTGGTTACAGCTCTGAGTATCTGGGTGACAGGCAGCGCAGGACATCTGAGAAGCCATACGAAACATACGCCTGGACCATCTGTCGCGGGTGGGCAAGGAAGAAGGATGTATCCATCCACTTCTATATTCCATGTGTATTAGTTTTCTTGGGCTGCCATGACAAATTACCACACGAAAACAGAAATTTATCCTCTTGCAGTTTTGAAGCTAAAAGCCTGAAATCAGCTAGTTGAGGAGCAGTTCTCCATCTGAAGGCTCCAGGGAGGCATCTTTCCTTGCTTCTTCCTAGCTTCTGTGGCTGCTGGCGTCCTTAGCTTTCCTTGGCGTGCCGCTGCTTCATTCTGATTTCTGCTGTTTCACATGGCCTTCTTCCCTCTCACCTCCAAGTCCTTCTTTCCTTATAAGGACTCTTGTCATGGAACCTGGGAACCACCCTAATTAAGTATGTCCTTATCCTAACTTGGTTATGTCTGCAAAGACCCTATTTCAAATAAGATAGTATTTATAGGTACTGGGGTGAAAGAGGAAAAACTGTTTTTCCCAGGACTCATGGGCTACTCTCTGTACTTCACTTCTGACACCAAATATTCGGTGTTTTGTTCTCACACCAAGCAATTCTACAAAACTACCTGGGTGTCCTCAGTTTTACTCAAGTCTGACACTATCTGCAGATAGCATTGGACCCCACATAAGGGTTCAGTCCTGCAAGACTGCTCCCACTTCAGATGTCAATCACAAGTCCAGGTTGTCACCTGGACTTGTGATTGGCCAGCTATGAATTGGCGGTCCCTACAGCTGCTTCCTCAGCCTCAGTAATGAACTAGAGTGGCTCAAAGAACTCAGGAAAGCAGAGTACTTACTAGATTACCAGTTGATTATAAAAGAACAGTACTCAGGAATAGCCAGATGGAACAGATGCACAGGGTAAGGTATAGAGGAGGGGGTGCAGGGTTTTCATGCCCTCTCTAGGCATGCCACCTTCCCGAAATGTTCAAGAGTTCACCACCCTGGAAGACAGTACTTTGGGGATCTTTATGGAGACTTCTTTACTTAGGCTGCTGCTGCTAAGTCACTTCAGTTTAGGAATAGCCAGATGGAACAGATGCACAGGGTAAGGTATAGAGGAGGGGGTGCAGGGTTTTCATGCCCTCTCTAGGCATGCCACCTTCCCGAAATGTTCAAGAGTTCACCACCCTGGAAGACAGTACTTTGGGGATCTTTATGGAGACTTCTTTACTTAGGCTGCTGCTGCTAAGTCACTTCAGTTGTGTCCGACTCTGTGCGACCCCATAGATGGCAGCCCACCAGGCTCCCCATTCCCTGGGATTCTCCAGGCAAGAACACTGGAGTGGGTTGCCATTTCCTTCTCCAATGCATGAAAGTGAAAAGTGAAAATGAAGTCACTCAGTCGTGTCTGATCCTCAGCGACCCCATGGACTACAACCTTCCAGGCTCCTCCATCCATGGGATTTTCCAAGCAAGAGTACTGGAGTGGGGTGCCATTGCCTTCTCCGCCTTACTTAGACATGATTGATTAAATCATTGGCTATCAATGATTTAACTCAAACATTAGCCCCACTCCTCTCCCTGGAAGTCTGGGGGCTGAGTGGGTGCAGCTAAAAGTTCCAACCCTGTAATCAAAGAGATAGTTCCCCTGACAACCAGCCCCTATCCTGAAGCTGTCCAGGAGACCCCAGCCCACCAGTTATCCCATTAGCACACAAAAAAACACTTAGGACTTCGGAAGATTCCAAGGGGTTTAGGAGCTATGTGCCAGGGTATATATATTTCTTAGGTCACAGTGGTTAAGACTTCAATATAGCTTTTTGTGGGATGCAGTTCAACCCACAACACCACAGCTAAAGGTTCTCCCCAACATGCTAGCTCCACTGTAGTTCCAGGTTGCATTTACATGGGGGCCAAGGCTTGGCAAGAAGGTGGATGGACTGTCAGGCTGTATCCATAGGAGCCTGTGAGAAGCCACACTGACTTGTTGGGTGCAATCAGGGCTAGAACAAGAAGAAAGGCCGAAAGGATTTCAAGTGCCGCAAAGGTGTCCTGCCCGCCAATGATAATGCTGGAAGCCGGCGTTCAGCCCTTTATGTGCCAGATCCTGTGCTAAATAGATCAGATTTAAATTTTACAACAACCCCACGAAGGAGGTGCTATTATCCTTATCTTACTGATGAAGAATCTGAAGTTCAACAGGTGTGTCTTACTCAAGGTTAAACCTCCCCTGTAAGCTTCATAAAAAGAGACTGCTATAGCCTCAGCAGCTAGAAAAAGTTCTGGTATACAGCTGGTGCTCCATAAATGTTTGCTTACTGCTTAAATGATGGAGCTGCAATTTGAACCCAGGTTGTCTGATGCCCAGGTCTGTGCCTTTAACCTGACTAAGGGAATTTGTGATGATTAAAATAGAGAGATGTCCTCCCTTTCATGAGCTACAACCTCATACTAGGAGATACGCTTAAAAAAGTAATTCTAAATATTCAGTCCGAGGTTGGCCCTTTCTCGAGTGACAGGCAAGCAGTAGGTACTGCACACACACTGGATGGGTTGGTGCTGGGCTCACATGTCACAGGGTTTGCACTTTCTGCTTGGTCTGGCCCATCCTCAGCAATTGCACTTTGGTCTCTTCTGCAAAGGCCAGGCTTTGCCTGCCAGTTGTATTTCATGACACTAATAAACATTCACACCTACGTGGAGCATTTAGACAGAAAATGGAGCCTAAAAGCTCCATGTAGCAACGTGCTTCCTCTCCTGCAAGCTGGGGGAACATTAAGTGAAACACATACGCTACGGAAACAGGCTGCATCATTATTGGACCTGATGCATGCTCACTCTGACCAATCTATTTTTATTTGAAGCACTTACCTTGCATGAAACCAAGCATAATAACTACAGTCAATAGAGATGTATTTGTTTTTATTTAAACTCATAAATGTGCTAACGCCAATAAAGATTTTTTTCCCTTTGAAAAGTGAGCCGTGTATGGAGGAGATGGAAATTTACACATCCATCAAGCCACGAAGGCCCATTTTCTCAGAAACCATTTTTTGAATTGCCAGTGATTTATGGTGGCAGACTGAAGACTGAGTCGGTGAGGTTGGGAGAAGGAGAGGGAGAAAACCCTTCAATGTAGTTAATTTATTTCACTCCATTTAAAGAGCAGAGGACTGAAGACCGGAGAGTGGAGGACAAAGGTGAGTTATCTGAGTGAGAGTTGGGTCCTAGGAATAGGAAGGCAGTTGGATACTCATTGTCCTAATTTTTGTTCAAATCTACTTTGGGAATTTGGCAATCAGATGGAGCGGTGAGAGTAACCTGACCTTAGAAGGCCTAGATCTGCTACTATGCGGCCATGCCACTGTCACATGGGTCTTGGGCTTCCTCATCTGCAAATGGGACATCAATTTTGGCTTTGCTTGGTGGTTAAGAGCACTGATTCTCTAGAGCCAGACTGTTGGACTTAGACCCTGGCTCTGGTGCCCCCACGTACAGCTGTGTGGGCTGGGCAAGTTACCTCTCTAGGGTCCGGTTTGCTCCTTCATCTGTGGGGGATGCTAATACTACAGACCTGTAATTTTGTTGTTTATAACAATAAATATGTATTTGATCTTTGTCCCATTTCCGGCAGAGAGTTCCTAAAACCCCTGGAAATTCCTATGTGATGGGAGCTAGAGAGGTGTCTTTTGTTATGTTAATGGAGTAACTTCTGGAAAGCTCCCCATGGGGGCTGTTGCCAGGGGTCCCAGACATGTAATTGGAGGTGTGGAACTTTCAGTCTTACTTCCTGACCTCCAGGAAGGGAGAGGGGCTGGAGGTCATGTTAATCATCAATGGCCAATGATGTAATCAACCATACCTAAGTACTGTGTGTGTGCGAAGTCACTTCAGTTGCGTCTGACTCTTTGCAATGCTATGGACTGTAGCTTCTCTGTCCATGGGATTCTCCAAGCAAGAATACACGAGTAAGTTGCCATGCCCTTCTCCAGGGGATCTTCCCGACCCAAAGATCAAACCCATGTCTCTTACACCTCCTGCACTGGGCAGGCGGGTTCGTTACCTTAATCATCAATGGCCAATGATGTAATCAACCATACCTAAGTACTGTGTGTGTGCGAAGTCACTTCAGTTGCGTCTGACTCTGCAATGCTATGGACTGTAGCTGCTCTGTCCATGGGATTCTCCAAGCAAGAATACACGAGTAAGTTACCATGCCCTTCTCCAGGGGATCTTCCCGACCCAAAGATCAAACCCATGTCCCTTACACCTCCTGCACCGGGCAGGCGGGTTCGTTCCCACCAGTGTCACCTGAGAAGCCCCTGTGAAAAACAAAAGGATGGGCTTTGGAGGGTTTCTGGGTTGGTGAACCTGTGGAGTTGCTTGGAGCACGGTGTGCCTGGAGAGGCGTGGAAGCTCTGTGCCCTTTCCCTGAACCTTGTCCAAAGCACCTCTTCCCTCTGACCGTTTGAGTTACATCCTTTCATGATAAACTGATAGCCTAGTAAGTAATGTGAGCCACTCTAGAAAATTAATCAAGCAGAAGGAGGAGGTCCTGGACACTTTCAATCCAGAGCAGATTGGTCAGAATTACAGGTGACAACCGGGCTTGCAACTCGTGTCTGAAATTGGGAGGTGGGGGGACAGTTTTGTAGGACAGAGCACTTAACCTGTGGTATCTGATGCTATCTCTTGGTAGATGTGTCAGAATTGAGTCAAATGAGAGGACACCCAGCTGGTGTCAGAGAATTGCATTGGCGAGGATGTGGAGAAATTGGAGCCCTTGTACCCTGATGGTGGGAATGTAAAATGGTGTAGCTGCTGTGAAAAACAGCAAGCATTTATGTGCTCAGTCATGTCCAACTCTTTGCAACCCCATGGACCATAGCCCGCCAGGTTCCTCTGTCTATGGGATTTTCCGGGCAAGAATACTGGAGTGGGTTGCCATTTCCTTCTCCAAGGGATCTTCCCAACCTAGAGATCGAACCTGTGTCCCCTGTGTCTCCTGCATTGCAGGGGGATTCTTTGCCTGCTGAGACCTTGTATGGCAATTCCTCAAAAAATTAAACCTAGAACAACCACAAGATCCAGCAGTCCCACTGCTGCATATATGTCCCAAGGAATGGCAAGTGGCGACATGAATACTTGCACATCCATGTCCACAGCAACATTCTTCACAATGGCTAAGACATGGACACAGCCTCAGTGGCCATTGATGGATGACTGGATAAGCAAAATATGGCATATTCATACAGTGGAATATTATTCACTTTTATAAAGAGAGGCACTCCTGACACATGGTACAACATGGATGAACTTTGAAAACATTATGCTAAGTAAAATAAGCCAGTCACAAAAAGACAGATACTGTATGATTCCATTTGTATGAAGTACCTTGAGTCATCAAATTATTAGAGACAGAAAGAAGAATGCTGGTTGCCAGGAGCTGGAGGGAGAAGGGAATGGGTCATTATTGTTTAATGTGACAGAGTTTTAATTTTGTAAGATGAAAAGTTCTGGGGAAAGAAGGAAGGGAATGATGTTTGCACAAATGTGAGTGTACTCTAATGCCGCTGAACTGTACACTTTAAAAAATGTTAAAATAGTCAAAAAGCAAGACGAAACAACCCAACAAAAATACATACTCCAAACCTAGAAACGATGATAGACAGCTGTCGGTAGGGCTGCTGAGGGTCCATGGGATGAGACACCTGTTTTGTGACTTTCCGTCTCCTTTCTACCCTCTGTAGAGGCCCTGAGATACCTCCGTGCAACTCTGGAGCTCTTGGGATGGCTGTCAGGAAACACCGTTTCAATCCTTGCCAAGCTCTCGGAGGAAGGGAGCCTGGTCATCTGTGGCTCCTACCCAAGGCACCTTATTCGCCCTACAAACTTTCTCACTGGAGGGAAAAGTGTTCTGTCCTTGAATGGGTTCTGAGTGGCAACCGAGGTGGAGAGACACAGGCCTGGGAGAAATGTGGGCGGTGCTGTGCCCCCAGGAGTCCATCTTTGGGCTCCTGAAGTGACCGGCCGTGGCTGCATCGAGTCACCCCACCTCTCAGGGCAGTGAGACTCTGGGCTTTGCTGAAGAAGGGGAGGTAAGAGGGTGTGAGCAGACTTGTGCCGACAGCCAGCCGCTTCCCTGGGTGGACCTGCCCCTGTGGGACGGGAAGCCCTCGAGGGCCCCCTTGCAGGTTGGTCTCAGAAGCGCTTCAGGGTTAAGTGGAGAAACAGCACCACAAGCAGAAGACGCAGAGCATCCTCAGGTGGCCCAGGTACCAGCTGGTCTGCAGGTTACACTCCAGGGCGGCATCTTCCTTGACTCCAGCCCGTGGCTCTGCCCGCGAGCAGATAGTCTCAGCCTAGGTGAGAACGTGGCTTTCTCTTCCTCTGACTTTGACCTCTTCTTTCTCTCTTCCTTCACCTTCTTTCACCTTCTTCCTGCCGGCTGGTCCCTGTGGGCTGACAACTTGGCCGTACTGGCTGCTGGAATCCAAGACTCAGCCAGCGTGGGTTCTGAATGGGAGGCCGGGTCATCAGCTCAGGAGGATTGATGATCAGCTCAGCATTGCTCCTCCTGGGTTTCCCAGGGCTGCCCTAGCCTGTGCCTCTGCCTGCTGAGCCATGGGTTGGTTTCAGCAAGTTGGGGTGGGAGGGGGCCATGGAAAGGGATTGGTGATAGTAAGAGCTCCTCACCTGTTTCAAGGATCAAGAAACACCTGTCACTAGGCTGTATACAGAAAGGCTCCCATGAATAATAGACATAACATTATAAGAGTTAGAGATCAGAGCCGTGGCCACATCCTGGAGGACCTTGAAGAGGAGTCAGGGATTAAAAATGGGCCATGAGGGGTATGGGGAGGAACTCCCTTTTGTTTGTGAATGGGAAAAAAAAGGTTTAAGCAAAAGCCAAAAAAAATAAATAAATAAAATAAATGTTATAGCCAAAACCTCCAGAGGTGGAAGTAGCTTGAGGCCAGTCTTGGTTCTCGAGCGATGTCATCAGGAATCGTTCTCTCCATCTCTCAGTCCTGCTTTCTCTGTGTTGGCTTCTTTTCCCCCACATGTTGGCAACATGGCTTCTAGAAACTCCAGGCTTGTGCCCATCTGCTCAGCAGTGAGGCGGGTGGGCAGGCTGCTTGTGTGAGAGTAGAGTTTTCATGCAGGAGATAAATTTGGAAGATTCAAGATAAAAGTTTAAAAAATAGACTGGGTTCAGGTTGTGGGTGTTTTTGAATCTTAAGCAAAGAGTCTGGGCTTTATTGAAGGTTTTGAATAGAAAAGTAACATGGTTAAGTTGGAATCTTGAGAAACTAGTATTGCTGCAGTGAAGTTGGACTATAGAAGCAAGAGACTGGGATAAGAGAGATTATTTAGAAGGGTGTCCTAGAAATCTAGGGATGAGTGGATGGCCTGGAGTGACCCTAGAGGGTTGTCCTGTTCACAACGTTGCTGATCCTGGCACAGTCACCTAGATGTAGGGTCTAAGGCCCAGCCAGGGGTTCAGGGAATATATTAAAGTATGAGTGGTTGGGTGGAGGGATGGCTGGGTGAATATCCCAAGTCCTAGACCAGGCCTTGCAAATGGACGGAAGATGTGTGGAGAGAGGTATAAATGTGAGGACCTCCAGTAAGGATGCCCATGCATGAATTTTCACCTGGGATAAGCAGATCCCAGCAAGATAGAGACGTGTCCGTTGCCTCCAGCCTGCTCTTGCCAGCACTGAGAATTGCGCCCACAAGTCAGGAGAGATTAAAAGCCAATACTTCCCCTTCTCTGACTTCCTGAGCATCTGGCATCAGGTAATTGTTTCCATGAGAAAATTTTATTTTCTTTTCAAGACTTTGACATTTATGAAGAATTCTTCAGGATGATATCACTAATCCCAGGCAATGCAATCTTTGCAAACTTCTCTGCAAAGGGAAAAGGGTCATGCTGCTCTTTTTTTTTTTTTTTTAAGTCGCTTAGTCATGTCCGACTCTTTGCGACCCCATGGACTGCGGCCCACCAGGCTCCTCCATCCATGAGATTTTCCAGGCAAGAGTACTGGAGTGGGGTGCCATCGCCTTCTCCGTTATCCCCCCTATCCACCCATTAACCACAGGTTTGTTTTCTGCATGTGACTCAACTTCTGTTTTGTAAATAGGTTCATTTGTGCCATTTCTTTAGACTCTGCAAATAAGCGATATCATGTGGTACTTGTCTTTCTCTGTCTGACTTACTTCACTTAGTACGACACTCTCTAGCTTCATCCATGTTACTGCAGATGGCACTGTTCCATTCTTTTCTATGGCTCGGTAATATTCCATTGTACATGTGGACCACATCTTCATCTATTCTTCTGTCAGTGGACATGTAGGTTGCTTCCATGTCCTGGTGTTTCCCTGGTGGCTTAGAGGGTAAAGCGTCTGCCTGCAATGCAGGAGACCCAGGTTTGATCCCTGGGTCAGAAAGATCCCCAGAGAAGGAAATGGCAACCCATTCCGGTACTCTTGCCTGGAAAATCCCATGGATGGAGAAGCCTGGTAGGCTACAGTCCAGAGTCAGATATGACTGAGTGACTTCACTTTCACTTTCTTTCACTTTCCACGTCCTAGCTTTTGTAAATAGTGCTGCAGTGAACATTGGGGTGCGTGTATCTTTTCAAATTGTGATTTTCTCCAGATATATGCCCAGGAGTGGGATTGGTGGATCATATACTAGGTCTGTTTTTAGTTCTGAAAGGAATCTCTATACCATGCTCCATAGTGACTACCAATTTCCATTTCCATCAACAGTGTAGGAGGGTTCCCTTTTCTCCACAACCTCTCCAGTGCTTATTGTTTGTAGATTTTTGATGACGGCCATTCTAACCGGTGTAAGGTGATACCTCATAGTTTTAATTTGCATTTCTCTAATAATCAGTGATGTTGAGCATCTTGCATGTGCCTCCTGGCCATCTGTGTATCTTCTTTGGAAAAATGTCTATTTTGATCTACCCACTTTTTGATTCAGTTCTTTTTTTGATATTGAGTTACATGAGCTTTTTGTATATTTTGGAGATCAATCCCTCGTGGTTTGTTTGCAAATATTTTCTCTCATTCTGTGGGTTTTTTTCATTTTGTTGATGGTTTCTTTTGCTACAGAAAATCCACTAGAAAATTTTAGCATGTCTTCCCCTTTCAGGGAAAATAAGAAGCAGAGTCTTTATATAACTTGTTGTTTCAGGAAAGGTTGGCACCCAAGAATCCTTTCCCATACACCACAGGACATTCTGTCATTGTTCTTAATCTTATCTCATGTAGAGTGGCAGAGGGAAATTGGACTTTCATAAATTTAAAGCGAAGTTAATGAGTTATCTACCATATGGTGAAATTTTGTGGTAGGTCCTGGGACTAAAAGATGAATAAAAAGAAATGTTATCATTTTATGATTCTTTTGATTGCAATGAATAGAAACTGACCCTGGCTAACGTAAGCCAAATGGGTAATTAATTCTAAGGATAGGGGTGGTGTCAGAATCTGCAGAAGAGACTAGCCAGGCCTCAACAAGAGAAGGAAACAAGCCTGCCTAGAATTCCCAGTTGCCCCCTTACCATGAGTCTGAGATAGCAAAGCTCCTTAAGTCTCAAATTCCTGTGTGAGAGAATCTGATTGGCTCAGGCTTGGATCAGGTGTCTTTCTTGGAATTGATAAGCTGTGACAGGAGGTTCAGAGTCACAGAGCAGAGACACAGCTACCCTTGGGAAATGGACCAGAGGAAAGGAAATAAGCTATTGTTGTGAGTCAGGCAGCTACCTCACATGTCTTTACTACAAAAGCCCCTGTTTCAAAGGCCACTAGACTAATCCCCCCTCATTCTGGTTTGGAGTGAATGGGAAAGTTTGATCCAGTATCCATCTTGATTCCCTGGTTTTCACACTTGTGCAGCAGGTTGTCCCATCCCTTGGCAGGAAATCATTTCCTCCGGACACTTGGAGATGCTCGTCCCATCTTTGAGCCAAACAAAGTAAACAGACCTATTTCATTGATTTCTAGGACACTCGTAAGGCTGGAAAACCTACAGAGTGCTCTGATGCCAAAGGGGCTACTGGGAGTGGTCCAAATTTCCCTAATAACTCGCCTTAAGGACATTTACAGTCGCATCAGCAGTGGTTAAATCAGTGAAGGCGGCTTCTCCATCATTCCCTCTTATTTGCAATCAGTTAAATTTGTGGTCATCTATTTTTTTTTCCCCCTCCTGGATAGTGTTTGTGATTGGTATTTCTGTTGTAAGTGGGTCAGAGCCTAAATAGGTCATGTTGGTTCTGTGAATATGATAATCCTGAAATGAACAGGGCAGGGGGAGGGTGGGAGGAGTGCTTTACTGGAATGTGCAGGGAGGGGGAAGGTCAGCTTGGGGCTCAGGTTACCACTCTTAGGGTCCCACGTGTATGGAAACCTCTGGTAGTAGGGGGCTAGGAATCCCTACGTGAATGGAAGGAGAAGTGCCTTTTTGGGCTTCAGACAGAGTGAATGATGATGTGCGTGAGAGCAGCTCTGGTTCCCTCTGACCTGATCTGTGAGGGTGATAAGAACTGGCAGGGGTTCTGGATCTTTCAGCTGTTGGAAATTTATGGGAGAGGGTGGAGGCAGGAAGAGGAAGAATGTGAGCTGTTCTGTGCTAACCTGTGTCACCCCTAAGCTCATGTTGAAATCCTAACCCTCAGTATCTCAGAATGTGATTGTATTTGGAGGTAAGATCTTTAGAGAGGGAATTTAGTTAAAACTAGGTCATGCGGGTGGGCCCCAATCCCAAATGACTGGTGCCCTTATTAAGACACAGACAAAAGACCCCATGAAGACACACGGAGAAGATGGCCCTCTGCAAGTCAAGGAAAACAGCTAGAAGAAAAACCAGCTCTACTAACACCTTGATCTTGGACACCCATCCTCCAGAACTGTGAGATAATAAATGTCTAAGCTACCCAGTCTGTGGTGTTTTGTTATGGCAGACTAACATAGGGGCCTTCAGGAAGGTGACAGGGTTTCATTCCTCTCTCTTTCCTCTCCCATGAACAGACGTGGCTTTTTGGATTCTCCAGGCTTTTCCGTGTGGTGTTTGCTCTTGGAACTTATTGGCCTAGGACCTCTGGGATAGATTCTATCTTCACCCTCAGTCTCTTTTCTCCATGGCTTAAGGAACTTTCCTATTTGACAGTGAGACAGCTGAGTCTGTGCAAAGTTGACTTTGACCCTGACCTTGGGACTTTGTCTTTATTTTCTTTGTTTACATTCCCAGCATGCTTTCACACTGAATGGCCATTTTCAGCACAGTTGGAAGAGAGAGGGCAGAGGTCATGTCATTTTTGTGGTCAGACCTGTTAGGTAGGTAGAATAGGGAAAAGGAGTCCAAAATGGTGGTGGCTAAAAGACAAAGAAGGGAAAAGCCTGCAAAAATAAAAGAATGTTCGAGGACTGAGTGAGGACCTCAGATAAAACAAACAACACTCCTGGCTGGCCCAATTTACATAGGATAGGCCCAGGGAGAGATAAACATATAAAAAGAGGAACCAAAGCTAGCTCTCTCTCACTCTCCCACCACGCGCTGGGGCGCTCTTCTCCTTGTGTCTTTGGATGACGTGCCCTCACACCTCGGAGATGAATTTTCCTGCTATCTTCTAAATAAAATATAGCTGTAACACTGATTTGTCTAAGAGCTATAACATGGTCCATTCGAGACCTGAGAGCTATAATAAGGTCTATCCAAGACCTGAGAGCTGTGACATGCCGAGGGTGCTTTAACGTCCGTCACTCCAAATCTTTGTTGTGACGAGACAAAGAACCGAAGAACATACACTCGCGTGACAGAACCATGAAAGAACCTCACTTATATGTGAGCTAGGGACCTCACTGAGACCAGAATCTGGGCCCCTTGACTCATCTTGGTGATCTTAGAAGGTTACTCCAGCATCAGAACTTGTATCTCAGGCTCTGCCCAGCTAGGCTGTTTGATGGGGAGGCTGCAAAAAGGTGCCCCAGAACATTTCCCTTGTGAAGCCTGTCTGAAATTCCATGTTTATACAGGGTTTTTGTTGTTTTTGTTGTTGTTAAAGGCTTTGAGAGCTTTGTAAAATTATCTGCTCTATATGTGCATGCTCATACAGTTGTGTCCAACTCTGCAACCCCATGAACTGTAGCCCACCAGGCTCCTCTGTCCATGGAAGTTTTCATGCGAGAATACTGGAGTGGGTTGCCATTGGGGAACTTCTCGACCTGGGGATCAAGCCTGTATCTCTTGTATTTCCTGCATTGGCAGGCAGATTCTTTACCACTGTGTCACCTGGGAAGCCACAATTATCTGGAAGGGCCACAATTTTTTTCTTCCCTAAACATTTTCTTAAAAAAATAAAAGTCAACATTTGATTATTCATTGCTAGTATATAGAAATACAATTGACTTTTATATATTTATTGTGTTTATATTTCATGGGTGTATTGTATACCATTGATTATTAGTTCAGGTAGATTCCTTTGAATTTTCTGTATCACCAACTACATTCTCTGTGCATAAGTTTTACTTCTTTCTTAGTAGTTTAGAAAGGCCCTTTATTATTATTATTATCATTTTTGCCTGGTTGCATTGGCTAGGACCTCCAGTAAAATGTTAAAAAACATGCTAAAAGGGGATATCTTTTTTTCTTTTTCCTGACCTTTGAAGAAAAGCTTGCAGTCTTCTACTATTAAGTATGATGCTGTTGTTTAGTTGCAAAGTTGTGTTTGACTCTTGTGACCCCATGGACTGTAGCCTACCAGGCTCCTCTGTCCATGGTATTTCCCAGGCAAGAATACTGGAGCGGGTTGCCATTTCTTTCTCCAGGTTATCTTATCTAACTCATCTCCTGCATTGGCAGGCACCCCTGAACCACCAGGGAAGTATGACATTAGCTTATGAGTTTTATGTAGATCTCCTCTATCAGGTTGAGGAGATTCTCCTCTATTCCTACTTTGGTGAGAGCTTTATTCTTTTAAATCAGGATTAGGTGTTGGATTTTACCAAATGCTTCTGTGTCTAGTGAGATGATCATATAGCTTTCTTTTTTAGTTTATTAATATAATGAATTTCATTTATTTTTGGAATATTAAACCAACCCTGCATTCCTGGGGTAAATCTTACTTAGTTATGATATATTATCTTTTTATTATATTGTTGGATTCAAATTTGTTAAAATTTTGTTTAGAATTTTTCCACTTACATTTATGAGAGAACATTAGTTTCTAGTTTTCTTACAATGTGTTTATTTGGTTTTGATATCTGGATACTGCTGGCCTAATAAAAGAGAAAGATAGGAAGAAACAGGAAGTTATTTTTTCCTCTTCAATTTCCTGGAAGGTTTGTATATAATTATAGTATTTGTTTTCTAAATGCTTGGTTCAATTTACCAATGAAGTCATCTGGGCCTGAAGGTTTCTTTGGGGGAAGATTTTTCACTACACATTCAATTTTTTTAACATACAGAGCTATTCAGATTACCCATTTCTTCTTTGATTTCTTCTTTAATTGGAGTATAATTGCCCTACAATGTTGTCTTAGTCTCTGCTGTACAGCTACATGAATCAGCTGTAAGTATACTCCAGTACTCTTGCCTGGAAAATCCCATGGATGGAGGAGCCTGGTGGGCTACAGTCCATGGGGTCGCTAAGAGTCAGACATGACTGAGCGACTTCACTTTCACGCATTGGAGAAGGAAATGGCAACCCACTCCAGTGTTCTTGCCTGGAGAATCCCAGGGACAGGGGAGCCTAGCGGGCTGCCATCTGTGGGGTCGCACAGAGTCGGACACGACTGAAGCGACTTAGCAGCAGCAGCAGCAGCATACCTATAACCCCTCCCCCTTGAGCCTCCCCCATCCCAGCCCTCCAGGTCATCGCGGAGCAGCAGGCTGGGCCCTGCACTCCACAGCAGCTTCCTACTGGCTGGCTGTTTCACACATGGTAGCTGCATATGTCAGAGCTGCCCTCTCAGTCACCCCAGCCTACTCCTCCCTCTGCCCCTCCCTGTGTCCCCACGTCTGTTCTCTGCATTTCTGATACTGCCCTGCAAACAGGTTCATCCGATCTCTGCTATTACTTCAGTATTGTGTTGATGAATAAGCTTGTACATGTGTCGTTTTGCACATATCAGCATATTTATAGAGTAAGTTCCCAGAAATGGAATTGCAGAACTATAAGGCTCATTCATTTATAATTTTGATGGATTTTTCACTCAATTGTTCTCCACTAGGGTTGTATGAGTTCCTATAACTATTAGAAAGTTAGAGAGTGTCTGTTTCTCTATGGCTTCATCACCAAAGTATATAATCAAACTGTTGGAGTTCTGCCAATCTGATGAGTGAAAAATGGCATCGTAGTATATTTTAATTTTCATTTCTCTTGTTACAATGGAGACTGAGCATCTTTTCATATATTTAATAGTCATTATATTTTCTTTGAACTCTAATACTTTTTCCTCATTTTTCAGTGGACTTTATTCTTTAGTTCAGTTGATCAGTCACTCAGTCGTGTCTGACTCTTTGAGACCCCATGGACTACAGCACACCAGGCCTCCCTGTCCATCACCAACTCCCACAGCTTGCTCAAACTCATGTCCATTGAGTCGGTGATGCCATCCAACCATCTCATCATCTGTTGTCCCCTTCTCCTCCCTCCTTCAACCTTTCCCAGCATCAGGGTCTTTTCTAAGGAGTCAGTTATTCGCATCAGGTGGCCAAAGTTTTGGAGCTTCAGTTTTAGCATCAGTCCTTCCAATGAATGTTCGGGACTGATTTCCTTTAGGATGGACTGGTTTCATCTCATTGGAGTCCAAGGGACTCTCAAGAGTCTTCTCCAACAACACAGTTCAAAAGCATCAATTCTTCGGTGCTCAGCTTTCTTTTCTTTTCTGTGAGAGTTGTATGGTCCAACTCTCACATCCATACATGCCCACTGGAAAAAGCATAGCTTTGACTATATGAACCTTTATTCTTATCCACTCTTTTTCTTACAGATTCTGACAGTTCACTGTTAGGAAGATAGGGTCTTTACCTATGATATGAGTGAAAACTATGTATATGTGTGTGTGTGTGTGTGTGTGTGTATATATATATGTACGTATGTATATACATATGTATGTATGTTTGTATTTGCTGTGTGTCTTTTAACTCTTCATGATGGTTTTTTTTACCATGATGAAGTTATTTTTATTAAAAATTTATGTAGTCATATTTATTGAAAAAAAAAATGCCTTCTGGATTTTCAAGCGTAGTTAGAAAAGATATCTTCCACTCTACTTGGTATACTTAGCTAGGCTGCTTCTGGCACTATGCTATCTAAGAAGATGCTATAATTAATAGGTTACCAAGTCCCTCCTCTAAGTGCCTTTGTTCTAAAATCTCCAGTTTTCCTCCATCTCCAAATTAGTCAGTTTGATCAGATGAGTAACAGTAATTCATACTTTGGTATGACTAACTGGTAGACTTAACTTTCCCAAAGATAACTCTATTTAAATAAGGAACTGAATCAACTAAAATAACTTTCAATTTGCTAGGAAGTTGGGCAAAATGGGAAAGAGGTCAAGGATACTGCAAATAAGCTGGAATGATGGCTTCTGTTCCCTCATTTCACTAGTCTAGAATCGCAAGAATGACTCAATCTTGGAGGGAAAATGAGTCTTCTGCCTTGGGGCTCCATTCGTATGACAGTAGCAATAATGCTTATGTGGGCTGGTGTCTGATTGTAAAGTAGGAAGACTGGACAGCACTGGGAAAAATGTTGATTGAACTGTATTTGTCTGCTATACCGATTGCTACCTTCCTGTTTCCTTCCCCCTTCCCTCGATCTTAATCCTGTCCCCTAGACCAGGGGCCCAGCGATTACATGTAAGAAGGGGCTGGGCAATAAGATGGTTTTGTAGAGTTCCTAAATCACTGCAGATGGTGACTGCAGCCATGAAATTAAAAGATGCTTACTCCTTGGAAGGAAAGTTATGACCAACCTAGACAGCATATTAAAAAGCAGAGACATTACTTTGCCAACAAAGGTCCATCTAGTCAAGGCTATGGTTTTTCCAGTAGCCATGTATGGATGTGAGAGTTGGACTATAAAGAAAGCTGAGCGCCGAAGAATTGATGCTTTTGAACTGTGGTGTTGGAGAAGACTCTTGAGAGTCCCTTGGACTGCAAGGAGATCCAACCAGTCCATTCTAAAGGAGATCAGTCCTGGGTGTTCTTGGGAAGGACTGATACTGAAGCTGAAACTCCAATAGTTTGGCCACCTGATGTGAAGAACTGACTCATTGGAAAATTTCCCTGATGCTGGGAAAGATTGAAGGTGGGAGGAGAAGGGGAGGACAGAGGATGAGATGGCTGGATGGTATCACCAACTCAATGGACATGAGTTTGAGTAAACTCCAGGAGTTGGTGATGGACAGGGAGGCCTGGCGTGCTGCAGTCCATGGGGCTGCAAAGAGTTGGACACGACTGAGCGACTGAACTGAGAGGAGGGAATCCCACGCTACCCTGGGCCCAGAGTTTGTCATCATCATCTGTGTGATTGTATGTAAGTTCCTTGATCTCCCCACTCTCAGTTTCCTCAAGTGAATGAGAGGAAATTCATTGTTAAAGACCCTACCTTTTTTTGGCTTCCAGATCAGGTGGATCAGATATTTGGTGTCCTTTGGTTGAGGGTGGGTGGGAAAGTAGTTGAAAGTCCTCCGAGATGCCTCATGCTTTTGTTTCTCAAACCTTCCTCCTTGATGATGACCTCGGTTTCAGCATCTGTTCCCACTGCCTGCCTCCTGCACCCCTGCTGCCCCAGTTCTACCCAGCCCCAGTGGAGCCAGACAGTCATTTACTAAATGAATAGTTTATGTAGTTCATTGGATTTACTAATTTTTTCACTGAGCTACAAGTAGTGACCGAAAGTTTTAATAAGACAATCAATTCCATTAGTATATTTTGTGCTTGAACATTAAAAAATAAATGAAATGATTTTCATGGGTCTTGGTTGTTGGTCTGTCTTTCCACTGCCCCCATCTCTTGTGACCAGAGATGAGTACTGCTGATGCTGTAGCTTCATGTTACAAGACTTTTTTCAGAACAGAGGGCTACATATGCAAAGCACATTATAAGTCTATTTTATTGGTACATTTGCTCTTGAATTCCTAGGAAGTCAGGAGTTTCTACAGCACTCTGTGACTGCAGGGTTCACCCTTAAGAGGCTGTGAGTGCCAGTTCTCAGGACTAACTGTAGCCTTTTTTGCCATATGACTTGTACAGGAGAAGTGGAGACCTCAAGTTGGGTTGTGGCTGCTCTCTCTCAAGCCATGTTAGATTAGGAAAAGATTTCTGAAAGAGAAAGGATTTCTCAACTTTAGTTCAGTTCAGTTCAGTCGCTCAGTCGTGTCCGACTCTTTGCTACCCCATGAATCGCAGCACGCCAGGCCTCCCTGTTCATTACCATCTCTCGGAGCTCACTCAGACTCACATCCATCGAGTCAGTGATGCCATCCAGCCATCTCGTCCTTGGTCGTCCCCTTCTCCTCTTGCCCCCAATCCCTCCCAGCATCAGAGTCTTTTCCAATGAGTCAACTCTTCGCATGAAGTGGTCAAAGTACTGGAGTTTCAGCTTTAGCATCATTCCTTCCAAAGAAATCCCAGGGCTGATCTTCTTCAGAATGGACTGGTTAGATCTCCTTGCAGTCCAAGGGACTCTCAAGAGTCTTCTCCAACACCACAGTTCAAAAGCATCAATTCTTCGGCGCTCATCCTTCTTCACAGTCTCAACTTAGCCAATCAGAATTCCCGGTCTCGTTGCCTAAGTCCACAGACTATCAGTCAACCTGACACATCCCCTTCTTTTTGCAAAGCAAGGATTAGGTCCCACAGCAGACAGCCCTTTCCGAGTTTCTATGGAGCCAGGATTCTTGTCCTGCAAATATGCCCCCATGAGGCCCCATTCTGGAACTGAGACCCTGCTCTTGGGTCCTCTTCCACATCTTGGATCTGAGGGGAGAATACCCTGGTGGCCTGTCCCTTGCTTACTTAGAGAGGAGGGAGGGAGAGAGGTACCAAAGAAGGCAGATTTATGCTTAAGTGATAACAGGTCCCCAGGAAGAAGTCCCTTCCTGGACAGAAGCAGAATTATTGCCACAGGATGGCCCATGGCTGGTGTTTTAGTGGCCAAAAACTTACAAATCACGTTGGGAATAGCAGAGAATATTAACACCCAACAGCCTGGTATATAGTCTCTGACACCCATCCACATAGATTTGCAAGGCAGACAGGGGCTTCTTGGTGCTGTGTTTATAACTGCTCCCTGGATCCTCTTTGAATATTTGGTGAAGACTGGTATTGGTAGGGCTGTCAACCTGTTGTTGAGGTGCTTTTGGGGATATTCTGGGTGCAAAGGAGTAGACGCTATGGTAGGGCGAAGGTGTTGGGTTTCCTCCCCTGGAGGACAAGTGGCTAAATTACCCAAGGCTCTGCATGCTGGGGACCTTTAACCTTTGAGTATTTAGAGGTTGATGAATTCCCTGACGCCTGACAATAGGGAACCTCAGAAACCTTATAGCTATCCCTTAAACGGAGACATGTCTGTGTTTAGGAACATGTGCAGCCTGGGGTTTACTCTCTCCTGACCCAGAAGGTACACCTCACTGTGGCAAGCAGATTGAACAACATTGAAATAGGACTTTACAGAGTCTTTGCTAGCAGGGATGGTGTACATATAAAGTAGTATTTCCCAAACCTACTCTACCTTGACTATAAAGTTTTTTTCCCCTTAAGGACCATCATGAGGGGTTTATAGTCTACAAACCATATTCTGGAGACACTAATCTTGCCCACTGGCAAGATTTATGAATTAATAGTAGAGCTGTGGTTTCCTACCCCACGGGCTTTCTACTTTATCCTTGCTACTCAAAGTATGGTCCATAAATCAGCATCACCTGGAAGCTCGGTAGAGATGCAGAATCTCAGGCCCACTCTGATGCTGCTAAGTCGCTTCAGTCGTGTCCGACTCTGTGCGACCCCATAGACAGCAGCCTACCAGGCTCCCCCACTCCTGGGATTCTCCAAGCAAGAATACTGGAGTGGGTTGCCATTTCCTTCTCCAATGGATGAAAGTGAAATGGGAAAGTGAAGTTGCTCAGTCGTGTCCGACTCTTAGTGACCCCATGGACCGCAGCCTACCAGGCTTCTCCAGCCATGGGATTTTCCAGGCAAGAGTACAGGAGTGGGGTGCCATTGCCTTCTCCCAGGCCCACTCTAGACCTACCAAATCCGAATCTGCGTATTAACAAGATCCCAGGTGACTGGTGGCACACTAAAAACACACTAAAACCTGAGCTATCCTGCCTTGCTCCATGCTTCTTCCTAGGCAGTGACAATAATTGTGGTAGATTTGTGTTTGGATAGGGAAGATTTCTGGGCCCCTTGATCCTATTGGGATGTCCAGGTTTTTGGCTTCTAGGGGGCAGTAGTAACCTACAGCAGGGAGAGAGCCCAGGTTTATGAAAGGATTCAGAGTTAACAAAGAATATAGTGAGACCATGAGGAAAATATAAAGAGTTTATTTATTTATTTATTTATTTTTTAAATTAAACACAGAAGGTAAAGGTCTTTGGGTGGGTAAGCATGGACAAAATTAGAAGCAATTCTAGGCAGATTTATGCCAAGGGCTGTGATGTGTTAGGGGTGGCAGTGGAATGATGCTTTAAGCCCCGCCACCCCCATCCTCTGTGATGGGAGACTGGGAGAGGAGCTCAAAAGACATCTTTTTTTGCAGCTGAATGTGAGAAGTCTCTGCCAGATCAGATGTTCAACTTTAAAACAAATGGAGGAAAAACGATCAAATGCAGTCAACTAGAAAAATCCACTTTTCCTATTTCATAAAAAGCAAGAGCCCATGTGATAATCCCTCCCTTGGCACATGTTAGAGATTTCTTTATCGTCTCTGCTCGCGGCCAGTTCTGCCACGCCCAGTGGGGGTCTGGGCTACAGTGACTTCATTTGCACTGGGTCAGCATGCCAGTTCCGAGCCAGTGCGTCTGGAGCTGAATTCTAGCAGTTTTTCAGGGCGAAGGGCATGCCTGTTTCTGGATGAGTGGAAGGGAAGAGGGAGCAGGGAGGAGAACGGAGGCTGCTTCACGCCTTCCCTCTCCAGGCACAGAGGAGCGCATCTCCCAGTGTGGACAGTGGAGAGGGGCTGGGGCTGGGCCTCTCCTGAGCCAGAGCTCAGAGCCCCTTCAGTGCCGGGTCCTGACTTCCTTGCTACATCCCAGAGATAAACACAGCACCTGGCATGTACTCTGGAGATGCTCAGTAAATGTTTGTTGAATGAACTTTAACAAAGTCAAACCACTGAGGTAGTAGAAAGCTCATGACTTAGGCAGTCAGGAGATACAGGCTCTAGGACTAAATGCTGTGTGACCCTGGACAAACTCTGCATCCCTCTGAACCTTAGTTTGTGAAGTGGTGATCGTGGTCTTACCTCCCTGAGGTGTGGGGAGGACTCAGTGAGATCTCCTGTGAACAGCGTGGAACCAGTATGAAAGGGGTCCTTTCCCTCTATGTGTCATTATCCCTACAACTACCCCAATTCATACTTCACCATACGGGGAGTGAAACAAAAGCGAAGAATAAAATGTCTCCACAACGTATTCAAGGGAGCTTAAATTTGAAGGCTTCATAGGAATTGATCTGAAAGTTCAGGGTTGGGTGTGGATAGCCTTGGAGTTGACCATAACTCCTCCTTGCCTTACCCTCCACATCCAGTCCTTTGGCCAATTGTGATTTAGCCACTCATTACCCCCACTGCCACCACCGTGACCCAGGACCCCATTGCACTTCACCTGGATTTCAGCTGACTTTCTGGCCGGTCTTCCTGCTTCCTCCCTTATACCACTCACATCTTTTCTCAGCTTAAAATCCGGAATGATGCTGGCCAGGCTTAAAGCTCTTCATGCCACTCTGCCCAGAAAACTTCCGTGGTTCCCTAGCTCCCTCATCTAGAAGCCAAAGTTCCCTAATGGGTTGGGACCTCCCCACCCCTTGACCTCTCTGACCTTATCTGCTTTCTCCTTGCTCACTAGGACCCAGACCTGCCGGCCTTGGCGCTCTTTGTCTATGCCAGGCGTGTTTATGCCTCAAGGCTTTTGCAACTGCTGCTCTCTGCTTGAAAAACCTCTTCCCCACATCGCTCCCTTACCTTCTCCGAGTCTTTGCTCGTGGTCGCCTTTGTGTGAGGCTTCTCTGGCTCTAATGGAAGCCACACACTGTTCCCTTCTCCCACCTGCTACTCCCTAAGTCCCTGTTCATACGTTCACACTTTATTTCTCTCCACAGCCCTGGTGGCCATAGAGCACACTTTATCTTTTACCTATTGGTCTGAATCCTCTACTAGGAGCTAAAAGGCCTGGGATAATTTTATTCTTTGGTATATCATCAGCTCCCAGCACACTGCCTGGTACTGTGGTGTAGATCCTTGTTGAATGAATGAATTTCATGTAATCTTATATAGTCTTGTTATAGGGCTTGGGTCAGAAGTTTGGAGCCCAAAGGACTCAGGCTTATTTTGGGGACACTACAGATTGTATCCTGAGTTAGCTCCTTTAAGATGTCACTAAGTAGGGATTGGTATTGTGTTTGCTCGGCTTCTCTCAAGGGCCCCTGAGTGAGGAATCTGCCACTGGGCAGAATTATTACACAGCCCTGGCAACTGCTTCCTGAAATTTGTTTTCTGAAAGCTTGCCTATTTGCCTTATTTCCCTCTTATTCTCCATTATGACAGCCTCCTCCTTTCACCCCCGCCCCTTCCCTTTCTTCCTCCGTGTCTCCATCCATCATTTACTGAGCGTCTTCTCTCTGTCTCTCTGCCCACTCCACTACCCAGCCTCCTGGACTGGGAACTGGAACAGGTGCCTATTTCCCTTGCTTTTCAAAGTTCTGGCCCGGCAAGCTCCTAGTTCCTGCACATGGCAGGGTGCACCATGAGCTCCATTCTAAGTCTAGGGGTTCCACGGACTGGTTCCCCAGAAATCTCTGTTTGGGATGGTGTTGGTCCTTGTGGGCCAAGCCAAGAATAGCTCTGAATGTTATTGGCACTCAGCAGGGACCCTGACTCTCACCCCAAGGGGCTCTGTAGGTACAGTCGTGAACCCTCTCTCCAGGGCTTTGTGTTTGAGTCCTGAGTTTGCTTACTATTCATAGCTCTTTGTCTTGAGCAAGTCACCTTACTTCTTTGAGCTACTCTAAGCCTCAGTCTACCTCTGTATGGAAAACGAGGGCCCTAGAAGCTATGAGGTTGCTATGAGGACTAATGGAGATCACGTAGGTGCTCGGTGGAGAGCCTCACATGCCGGAAGCACTCACAGAATTGTTCTGTCATTATTGCCCTTATTATGTTGCTGTCATCGATAAAATCAACTTCCTGGCTTACCTTGCCTACTAGGCTGTGTGTGTGTGTGTGTGTGTGTGTGTGTGTGTAGGGAGATAGGTGTGGGAGAATTTACAAGTTGTCATTGTAAACTCATCAAGAAATAAATAGGAGATTTATAGCTCTAGGGCAATTAATTCTGCAGCTTTGCCCAGCATTATCTCAGTTCCAGGAACAAATACACCCCTATAATGGATTATAATCTTTAGGTATTTGGAATATAAAACAGCTCCTAGGGTTCCCTGTTGTGTTATGACAAAACAATAACAGTTTAAAATGCAGCCCACAAGTGGCCCTCCGGATGGTGTCAGCTCTCTTGCTATTGGCCTGTGATGTCCTTCAAAGAAAGTTAGTGAAACAGGTATTCTTAACTTCCCTATAATGGCAGTGGAAGAGAAAGTAGACTCTAAATGCTGGCACGGATCTTGACAATGACAGCAGTAAAATGTTTTATGTTAGATGGAAATATTCACTCTTTTCCCTCCATTTAACCAGCAAGATCCAGATTCAATAGCCTGACCTTCCTGGGCAGAGGGCTTCCCTTGTGGCTCAGCTGGTAAAGAATCCGCCTGCACTGTGGGAGACCTGGGTTTGATCCCTGTGTTGGGAAGATCCCCTGGAGAAGGGAAAGGCTACCCACTCCAGTATTCTGGCCTGGAGAATTCCATGGACTGTATAGTCCATGGGGTCACAAAGAGTCGGACACAACTGAGCAACTGTCACTTCGCTTCACCTGGGCAGAAGCAGTCGTTCTTTCTTCCGTCTGCCATAGCCCTCGGCTCATGCCCTCTCACTGCATGTATCCTGTTGCAATTCTTTTTCTGTGTCTCTACCCAGCTCTGCAAGGCAGGGAGATCCCTGAGGGCAGGGATGCTTAGGTACCTTTGTATCTCCAGGGCCAACGCAGGGTCTGGTACCATGGTGGTGGGAGGGGTGAAAGCTGCTGGTTGACTTCCTATCAGGTTCTTGGCCCCTTGGCCCCTGGCATGTTATTTCCTCCTCATCACAGTCCTGCTGAGGGTGCTGTCTCTTCTACACAGCAGCAAACAGACTCAGAGATCTTGCACAACCGGTTAGCTGCTTTAATGACAGGTGGTAGAGTCAGGCTTTGAACTCAGTTCTGTTTGTCTTCAGAGCCTGAACTTACCTGCTTGCTTGTTTTCTCTGTTTTTTGTTTTTTTTTTCCCCCTTCAAGTGGAGTGTAATGATCAAGAGCATGGACTCGGGCCAGACTGCTGGCTTCAAATCTCAGCCTACCCAATATCAGCTGCATGACTTAGGACATGCTAGCTAGCTTTGGTTTCAGTTTCCCGTTTATAAAGTTGAACAGCAGTGGTACTTCCCTCTAGGATTGTGGTGTGAGTTCAGTGAGATAATATACATAAAGCTCTTCAGACAGTGTCCAGTTCAGTTCAGTTCAGTCGCTCAGTCGTGTCCGACTCTTTGCAACCCCATGAGTCGCAGCACGCCAGGCCTCCCTGTCCATCACCAACTCCTGGAGTTCACCCAAACTCGTGTCCATCGAGTCCGTGATGCCATCCAGCCATCTCATCCTCTGTCGTCCCCTTCTCCTCCTGCCCCCAATCCCTCCCAGCATCAGAGTCTTTTCCAATGAGTCAACTCTTCGCATGAGGTGGCCAAAGTATTGGAGTTTCAGCTTCTGCATCATTCCTTCCCAAGAACACCCAGGACTGGTCTCCTTCAGAATGGACCGATTGGATCTCCTTGCAGTCCAAGGGACTCTCAAGAGTCTTCTCCAACACCACAGTTCAAAAGCATCAATTCTTCGGTGCTCAGCTTTCTTCACAGCCCAACTCTCACATCCATACATGACCACAGGAAAAACCATAGCCTTGACTAGATGGACCTTTGTTGGCAAAGTAATTTCTCTGCTTTTGAATATGCTATCTAGGTTGGTCATAACTTTCCTTCCAAGGAGTAAGTGTCTTTTAATTTCATGGCTGCAATCACCATCTGTAGTGATTTTGGAGCCCCCCAAAAATAAAGTCTGACACTATTTCCACTATTTCCCCATCTATTTCCCATGAAGTGATGGGACCAGACAGGGTCCAGTAGTATGTAAATCTTGCTATTACTGTTCTAGTTTTCCTTCCTTCCTTTCCAGGTCATACTGCACATGCTCTTCATAGCTGCTTATGCTGTTCTTCTCACACCCCCCAGGCAGGCATGGCTCTGGTGTTGAGAGGATGGGTTAGGAGGATGGCCAAGTGCATCTGGCAAGTGCCTGGGCTCTCCTCCCAGGTGGGTCTACCAGGTAGATTTGGATACACACTTGTGTGAATTTTCACCTGGCACCTTTTTCCTCTGCTGGCTTCAGAGGGCTACTGAGAACCATGACCTAACCTCCAGGAGGTCATGGTCGAATATGAGATCATTCTTGACATATAGCCATAATATGACTCTCTAAAACATGTCCCCTGAATTGAAGTTACGTCCTCAAATTGGCATCCCCCTCCCATAACAGTGTAACAAGAGGCAGTATAACATAGTGGGCTCAGCAAGGACACTGGAACCAGACTGGCTGCGTTCGAACCTCAGCTCTGCCATTTGGTAACTGCCTGACCTTAAGGCAGCTTATTTAATCTCTTTGAACCTTGGTTTTTTAATCTGTGAAATGGAGATAATAATATACCTTATAAGGTATTATTGGGGCTTCCCTGGTGGCTCAGATGGTAAAGAATCTGCCTGCAAATGTGGGAGACCTGGGTTTGACCCCTGGGTTGAGAAGACCCCCTGGAGGAGGAAATGGCAACCCACTCCAGTATTCTTGCCTGGAGAATCCCCATGGACAGAGGGGCCTGGTGGGCTACAGTCCATGGGGTCACAAAGAGCTGGACACGACTGAGCGACTAAGCATGCGTGCACAGGGTATTATTGTGAGGACTAAATTAATTAATGCCTATAAAACATTGAATCAGTGCCCGGCATACTATAAGCACTCATTAGGCATTGGTTGCGTTGTTATTGTTGTTGTCATTACAGGAGCTGAACTTGGTAAACTTACTATAGGAACTAGTGACCAAGCAGAAAAGAGGCTATCTAGAGTCAGGGCTCCCCGCCCATGAGGGAGAGACGACGGGATGGGGAAAATGCAGTTCCTTCTCCCACATTCACGCGGCTGCTATGACTCTTCTTTTAAAGGGAGGAGCGGGGAGGTGGGGGCAGAGAGAGAGAGAGGTGGGGAGCGTTGTTCTGCAGTATGGAAATCAGATACATCCTCCCAGACCTGGTGCTCTGCTCCATCACAACAGAGAGCATGACAGGGATGTGCCCTGCTCTCAGAGTTTATGTGAAATGCAAAGTTATTCTTGTTTCAAGTTATTTTTTAAACTGAGGGATAACTGACATTTTATTTCCAGGTGTACATTGTAATGGTTCAATATTTGTCTGTCTATCCAAATGATCACCTCGGTCTGTCCAGTTAACATCCATCACCATACAGAGTTATAATTTTTTTCAAGTTATTCTTGTGCAAAGTATTAAGTTACTGACTTTTTAAATTTTACTTTTGTAGAGTATAATTGCTTTATAATTTTGTGTTAGTTTCCGCTGTACAGTGAAGTTAATCAGCTGAGCAAGCTGGCTGGTCACATGCTGAAGTGAGATTAGGATGTTTCTACTCAAAGCTCATAGGGGCCAGTAGGGGCCGAATTCAACTCTGGCATATTGAACATGCGTGTTAGATCAGTGGACACCAGTGGAGAAGTCTTCACCATGGAGTTCAGGGCAAGAGGTGGAAAGAACAGGGTTTTGGATGAGTTGGGTGGAAGGTCCCAGTTGGAGGAGGGTGTACTATGTCTGACTTGAAACCCATCTGTGGCTTTCCATCTCAGCTGATACAAGCCAGCTCACTCTTCAGCTCTGATTTTACTACTCCAGACATTGGCCTCCTTGACCTCTCACTGTTTTATTTCAAAAAACCATTCTGGCCCTTATCACATTTGTGGATATTATTTTAGTTATCTTATTTGTGTATTTATCACTCTCCCCCACTTGCCTATAAGTGTCATCAAGGAATGATTGTATCTGCCTTGTTCATCCATCGCCCCTCCAGCACCCTGGGAGAGGCACCGTGCTCGTCAGTAGTTCCTTGTTGAGTGAGGGAAGGATGAAGGAAGGAAGAACTGGTTCTTAGAGAATCAGTAGGACTTTGGTCGAAGACAATCAGGGTGTCATAAAAGATAAGGGTAACGACGGGAGGGAAATGACGCACGACGTCTTTGGGACATTTCGGGTGAAGCTGTTGGAGCACAGGGCTCCCTTGGGGGCCGAGTGGGACCAGCACACAGGGTTGGAATGGGCTTAGGTAATGGGGAGCCCCTGGAGCAGGGGAGTGATAAGCACAGTGGGAAGCCTGGCGGTGCTTTGGATGAAGGAAGAGGAAGAAGCCCCAGGTGGGTAAAGCAGGTTAGAGGGTCCTGCAGCCAGTAGCCCAGGCAGGGGGCAATGGAGTCCTGAACCCGAGCAGCGACAGTGGGAGCAGAGAGGGAGACACAGATGCGGGAGACATCGGGAAGGAAGAAATGACAGACTTCGGTGGCTGATTGGATGTGGGGGCGAGGGAGTTTCTCAGCCATTCTCGGGAAACATGCCATCTCCCTCCTCTTGCTGACTTCAGCTCAATGGTAGGAGTGGACCACTGACAGAGCTGGCGTGCCGAGTCTGGGAGCATCTGTAGAAAGTAATGAAGTACAGGCAGCTGAATGTGAATGGGAAAACATTTGTGTCATCAAGTCGTCCTATTGCAAAATGTGGAAGGAAACGAGCATTTATTTGGGGAAAAAAAAAATTCTCCTGGGAATACGGTGCCCCATCTCCTCCAATGGCTGAATTGCTCTGGAGGAATTTGCTCCCATCCCACCTGGCTGTGGCTTTGGCTGCGTGTCCTTGAAAAGAGGATTCAAATAGTGGCGGGAAGCAGCCCCAGGAGACTTGCTTTGAGCTTTTTTGGTCATTAGATCAGTCTGAACTTCAGCCATGTCTGAGATGGGACATGCTGTCCTGCTAAAATAGACAGGCTTTCAGGGAAATTTATGAAATGGACCCATCAGAGCTGGTGTTGGCCAGTGCCACGGCAGAGGCCCCTGACTGTATGAAACTGCAGTCACTTGGCCGCTTTGGGCCTCAAACCCTTTTCTTGTTGTTTAGTGGCTCAGTTGGGTCCGACTCTTTGCCACCCCCCGCCCCCCACCAGACTGCGGCACACCAGGCCTCCCTGTCCTTCACTGTCTTCCAGAGCTTGCTCAAGCTCATGTCCATTGAGTCGGTGATGCCATCCAACCGTCTCATCCTCTGTCGCCCCCTTCTTTTCCAATGAGTCCATCTCCTTACTGGTAAACGTAAGGGTCTGGAAGAGACTGGAACCCCACTGTCTCTCTCTGGGCTGACCTGCGATCCTGTGACCCAAGAGCAGCTGTGGAGAGTGGCTTCAACTGGGGAGGGATTTTATAGATTTTTAGGTGCCAAGCATCTAGAGTCAAAACTTTGGGGGCACGTCTCTTTCTTTCCCGCTGAACTCTGATATTAAACAAGGTTTTCTTCCGGCCCATCCGTGCCTATCTGTTAAACAGAACCACTCCCTGACAGAGTGCCTTCTTTTTAGGCTGAGCATTTTTTCATCTTCATTTTCCACTGGGTGATACGTAGGATTTAGGTAACTTTGATATAAGTTTACATTCATTGGTGTCATCGCTGTTTCTCTGGTGGCTAGCAGAGCATCATGGTTAAGCCAAGGAGACAGGTATGTTAATAAGCATGAAACCATGATCTGAACCCAGGAAGTGTAGGTCTGAGGCCACATTCCTTTATGCTGGTGCCTTTTTATTAGTCTGCTCAGGCTGCCATAATAAAATATCACAGATGGGGTGGCTTTAAAAACAAACGTGTTTCTCTCAGTTCTGGAGGCTGAAAGTCCAAGATTAAGGAGCTGGCAGGTTTGATTTCTCCTGAGGCCTCTCTGCGTGGCTTGCAGATGTCTCTTTCCTCACATGGTCCTTCCTTTGTGTGTGAGCATCCCTGGGTGTCTCCCGCTTCTTATAAGGACACTAGTTTTATTGGACTAGGGCCCCACTATGGCTTCCCTGGAGAAGGGAATGGCAAAGCACTTCAGTATTCTTGCCTTGAGAACCCCATGAACAATATGAAAAGGCAAAATGATAGGACACTGAAAGAGAAACTCACCAGGTCGGTAGGTGCCCAATATGCTACTGGAGATCAGTGGAGAAATAACTCCAGAAAGAAAGAAGAGATGGAGCCAAAGCAAAACCAATACCCAGTTGTGGATGTGACTGGTGATAGAAGCAAGGTCCGATGCTGTAAAGAGCAATATTGCATAGGAACCTGGAATGTCAGGTCCATGAATCAAGGCAAATTGGAAGTGGTCAAACAGGAGATGGCAAGAGTGAACATCGACATCTAGGAATCAGCGAACTAAAATGGACTGGAATGGGTGAATTTAACTCAGATGACCATTATATCTACTATTGTGGGCAGGAATCCTTTAGAAGGAATCGAGTAGCCATCATGGTCAACAAAAGAGTCCGAAATGCAGTACTTGGATGCAACCCCAAAAACGACAGAATGATCTCTGTTCGTTTCCAAGGCAAACCATTCAATATCACGGTAATCCAAGTCTATGCCCAAATAGTAATGCTGAAGAAGCTGAAGTTGAACGATTCTATGATGACCTACAAGACCTTTTAGAACTAACTCTCAAAAGAGATGTCCTTTTCATTATAGGGGACTGGAATGCAAAAGTAGGAAGTCAAGAAACACCTGGAATAATAGTCAAATTTGGCCATGGAATACAGAATGAAGCAGGGCAAAGACTAATAGAGTTTTGCCAAGAGAACACAGTGGTCAAAGCAAACACCCTCTTCCAACAACACAAGAGAAGATTCTACACATGGACATCACCAGATGGTCAACACCGAAATCAGATTGATTATACTCTTTGCAGCCAAATATGGAGAAGGTCTATACAGTCAGCAAAAACAAGACTGGGAGTGGACTGTGGCTCAGATCATGAACTCCTTATTGTCAAATTCAGACTTAAATTGAAGAAAGTAGGGAAAACCACTAGACCATTCAGGTATGACCTAAATCAAATCCCTTATGATTATACAGTGGAAGTGAGAAATAGATTTAAGGGACTAGATCTGATAGATTAGTCCCTTAGGAACTGAGGAACTATGGAAGGAGGTTCGTGACATTGTACAGGAGATGGGGATCAAGACCATCCCCATGGAAAAGAAATGCAAAAAAGCAAAATGGCTGTCTGGGGAGGCCTTACAAATAGCTGTGAAAAGAAGAGAAGCAAAAAGCAAAGGAGAAAAGGAAAGATATAAGCATCTGAATGCAGAGTTCCAGAGAATACCAAGGAGAGA
>SJYT01038850.1:0-10301 GCA_006410635.1 Cephalophus harveyi | reverse complement strand
CACTAAAAGAATATTTATAAAGAGTACAGACACAAGGCAATGAATTTCTGCTGCTAAGTCACTTCAGTCGTGTCCGACTCTGTGCGACCTCATAGACGGCAGCCCACCAGGCTCCCCCATCCCTGGGATTCTCTAGGCAAGAATACTGGAGTGGATTGGCATTTCCTTCTCCTAAGCATGAAAGTAAAAGTCAAAGTGAAGTCGCTCAGTGTCCGACTGAGTGACCCCATGGACTGCAGCCTACCAGGCTCCTCCGTCCATGGGATTTTCCAGGCAAGAATACTAGAGTGGGGTGCCATTGCCTTCTCCAATGAATTTCTAGAAGTTGATTTCTTTGTTATGTGATACATTTCTTAAGAAGGGAGAAAGGAAAGGAAATCACAGGAAAATTATTTCACCTATTTCATTGATTAAATGGTCAAGCCTTGACCAGACTCTAAAAAGCTAAGTAGCAACCTTGTTATCATCAGGGACCACCAAAAGTTTGTATCACAAATGTTCTATCACAGATGTTCTTCTCAGATAGCATATATACACAAGAAAAAAACATAAAAACAAATCAGCATAGATACATGATTGAATAAATAATACCTTCTGTCTGAAAACTCTGCATTGGGACTGAATAGCCGATAGTATATTACAGACAGTGTTTACTTTGCACGGTACTGAAATTCATACATGTTGAAACTGTGGAAGGTGAGCACTGTCTTAATAAGTTTTATTTTAATTATTGATACTTTTATTCACCTACAAATTTGCCTCTCTTTTGAGAATTATTCAGTTGTCTGAATCATAGGCTTTAGACATTTGCTTTGTAAAAGAAGAGAACTTGTATGGTTTTCCTCAGACTGTCTGATAGGTATCTGAATTGTTTCCTGGGTGAATCTTGAAGACCTAACAGAACTTTCTGGAGTAAACTGTTAGTGCTTGCTTCCTATTTAGAGATGCATAGTTTTTATAGCAATCTTCATAATATTGTATTCTAGTCAACTGCTAGTTGCTCTTTCATCTTCATCTATTCACTGTAGTTCCAAGAAGGATCACCACCTACATATATATGAATATATAATTGGTGGAGACCATAGTTCATATTTCATATATTATTATTTAATGAAAAAAACAAGTTTAGGCTTTTAAATTCAGTTATTAAAATAATTTTCTTTTGACTTCAAAAAAATAATAAAAAGTAAAGTTTCTAACTCTGCTCAAACTCCAGGAGAGAGTGAAGGACAGGGAAGTCTGGAGTGCTGCAGTCCATGGAGTTGCAAAGAGTAGGACACGACTTAGTGACTGAACAACAATTCTGCTCAATGTTGTTTATGCTCACCAAGACTGATCTGTCCCGTATACGTAACAGGAAAAAATATAATATGAAATAAAGGATAGAAATGCCAGTATGAAATATATCAATTTTCAAGGGCACTGGGGAAATTGAATTCTGCCTAGAAAACAAAATGCTTCACCCCAAGAAGTTTCTTAAATTAATTTTAACTATCAAACTTTTAAACATGAGTCAGCAACTTCTTTATAAAACATGTCCTGATATTTTGGAGTCAACACATTTTTGGATTACAAACTATAGAAGCCCAGTGCTTTCTTAAAAAATCACGTTTGTCGGTCACCCTTGTTTATTTGATAAGACTCAGACCTCAATTTATTTTCCAGTTTTCTTAAGTTCATCTCTCATTCTTGGGTTATCACTCTCATTTCTCACGAAGATACAGAGTTTTCTTGTTTTCATCACTAAAGAACAAGTAGAAAACAGCTTAACGTATCAGTGGCCTTTGGGTTAACTCGTATTGCCCAACTGGTGGTACCCCCAATTCAAACTGACACCACTAGAAAATTAGAGCCCTCTCCTCATGGTCCTTTGTGTTAAATTCATTAAAGCTTTAGAACTACTGTGTTGCAACAAGACTACCAAATGTAGAGAGTTCACCAAGAAAGGTACTTGGAAAGATGAGAAACAATAACCCACAGTTGAGTGAATTACCAATTCCAGGATGAAGGCTAAGGAAAAAAAATTAAGAAAGAGATGGATGAAAATGACTTTATTTCTGTTAAGAACTCTGCTTAAAAAGAAAATTAGAAGAGTTTTTTGTTTAAACTACTATTATTGTTCTTACTCCCATTACCACAATAAATGAAACCAGGTTGTGATAGATTATACTTTTTAATTCAAATTGTTGTTGGTTTGGGAGGGTGTTTTTGGGGGGAAGAGGGTTCTGTATAGATAGGATAACAGGCTAAAAAAGAAATCCTCTCTCTTTGAAGATGCTGCTGTACACAAGTAGAACAGAACACAACCTAGGTCCTTTTCAGTAACTACAAATTGGTTAATAGTCCCCAGCCTTACATTCAGAAGTTGTGTAAAGGCCAAACAAACTAGCCATATAAAACTTGATTTTTAGTGGGAAGGTGACTTGCTTAGGACTATTAAGACAACAAGAGGATAAGAGTTGGTTCCTTTTTTCTCATAATAGAAGCACTGCTATAAAAACAGTGCTTTAACTGTCATACAAGCTTTTTACTTGCCTTAGCATAACAGGCTAGCAGACAAACTATATTATTGTCTCTTAAAGCTGAGATGAATAGAAGAGCAAACTGTAATAGGTCTGCTTGGAACACTGTGGTTGAAATTCTCTTGACTGTACTTTAGGGTTTGCAGTATGTGTATACAGAGCTTGATGGTTTACAAACTCCATCTGTATCTATCACTTTCACCCCCACAGAAACACTGTGACTTAAGCAGAGATGATATCTGACAAATTCAAAACTTGTGTGACTCAGCCCTGCCTGCACATTTATAGTAAATCCACCTCCCCCTCCCCCACAACCAGGTAATTTAGTTCATGGAATATTGTTCTGTGACATGTTTCTCTTTGCCGGTAATCATGAAAATAATCAGATGCTGGACAAATCCTCTTTCTCAAGTTATATTAAGATATTGTATTAACAGAGGATATAATACAGCACATGTATCATGCTGTACACTGGTTATAGCCACTGAGGATTCCCAGGCTAGGTCAGTTCGTAATAATCCTATTCTGTTTGCCTGCATATAGAGCCTGAAGATATGTGATTTGTCATCATTTAAGCTGCATCTTCTAGGAGGTCATGAGATTTGACTGAAATATCTTTGCTGGGTCCTCTCTACAAACTCCTACCTTCATATGAGTAAACACACAGCATTTTCCAGATTTGGCTCTACTGTAGCTAACCTGGTTTGGACACCTGTGTGTGTACAGTGATTATCTTGTTTGTCTCTGATGTGGTCAGAGCCTAGGATTCTGAGTGTCTACTCTTCGCTCCCCGATTGCTATTTGTTGGAGCAGTCTATCAGGTCTGGCTTCCCAGCAGTCCATTACTCTCCGTAAGGTACTTTGAAATTGTGCTTCAGTGTCCTTGCAAGACTGTATCTATCCTCACAGTCTGCAGCTATCCCCACCATCAGCTCACCAAACCACATCTGCTCAGTTACCCTGGTATCATCTGTTTGTCTCACCTGTGGGGCTCCAAGGTAACTGTGCTGGCAGGCAGGCTGCATACCAAGACATTATTGTTGATGATGATCTTGACTTGCCATTTCATGTTGAGCCTTATTTACATCTACATGAGAAGAACCAGGTGGTTTTTTCTAATTCACCCCTGTCTCAAAGCTGTGGGATCAACCTAAACCCTCATTTTGTAAATTCAGAAGCATGATGCTATTTTGGTGCTTTCCAGTCTCCAGAAAAGCATATTTATCTTCTGAACCTAATTTTATTCTAATGTTAATTCCTTGCAGCCGTTGGGCAAGTTGCTGCTTACAAGCATCAGCTAGCAATTTTGTATTGTAATTTCAAAACATAGATTGCCAATGCCTTTTCTACACGCCTCTATATAGCTTTTCTATTCTGAATAGACTCTAAAACCTAGATGCCACCTAGTGATTCACTGGTTGCATCGCTAGTAAAGAACTAGAATTCTATCAGACCACAGTTGATTCCCATGTAGTAAACAACATATGTTTCCAAATTTCACTACTGAAAATAATAGGATGTTATTTTGATCATGAGTATACCTCTATTTCTTTCTCTCAAAGTAACTTAGGATAGTGATGGAATGGCATGTAAATTCTCTTTCAAATATTTAATTTAAAAGATGTCTCCATAATGATCACTTTGTTGAGTTTCCCAGAATGTGAGTTCACGCCACTTTGGGAAGTTCCTTATTGATCATGCCTGTTAAGGAGCATAGCTTCTTTCACCTTACATAAAAGGAACTTGTAACAAAAACAGCTCTTTTTCAATTAGTAATCGCTTGAGCAGTTAACTGCTGCTAACTGTGGAGCTTAGCTTGGGGATATAGGTCAACTTTTATAGTGACTACAGACCAAACTGAATTTGTTAAAAAAAAAAATACTGTGCCCCAACATTTCAACTCAGAGAAGGCAATGGCAACCCACTCCAGTACTCTTGCCTGGAAAAATCTCATGGATGGAAGAGCCTGGTAGGCTGCAGTCCATGAGGTCGCTAAGTCGGACACGACTGAGAGACTTCACTTTCACTTTTCACTTTCATGCATTGGAGAAGGAAATGGCAACCCACTCCAGTGTTCTCACCTGGAGAATCCGAGGGACAGGGGAGCCTGGTGGGCTGCCATCTATGGGGTCACACAGAGTTGGACACGACTGAAGTGACTTAGCAACAACATTTCAACTAATGTTTGTAAATGTCTAAGTGATGTGCTAGACATTCTGATATTCACTGTCTTATTTAAGCCTAGGAAAAACCTATGACGTATGTAGTTTTCTCCATGGTATAAATCAAGTCAATGAGCCTGGGAATGGTTCAGTAACTGTCCAGATATGCAGCTAGTAAGTGATATGGAAAGTGACTATCACCATAGATCCTATGTTTTCTTCTATTCTCTTCACCACATTATGACTTTATTTCATATTAAACTTTTTGTACAAGATCATCACTGGCAGAAGCTGTGACCCACAAAAGCTGGTCTCAGAGAGATGGTCTTATTAAAAAAATGTAATTATTTTCTATCTACATTTTTTAAATCATGTGAGGAGAACTTAACTAAACTGCTAGGAATGTTTGTTAAAATCTCCTTTCCTTTTCTATCCATGATCCTTTATACCCTCACTTTCTCTGAGTCTTCTTATTTAAAAGTCCTCCACAAAACATTCTGTCATCCCTGATCTTCTGTAACTTTTCTGTCTTTTAACAAAGGACACTATTCTCCTAATCTTACCCTCTTATCTTTCTACCCACAATCCCAGTTCTCTTTCATTCTCAACATTCTTATTCAGCATCACAAAAGCCCAAAGAATCCACCACAAGGCAGTAGGAGAAACCTCGCGGGAACATGCTGAGGGTAGATTAGGGGATGGCTCGAGTGGACAAAGCCAGTACCATCTTCACCAAGCAGAGGGATAGGACAAAGCTGGGAGTATGTATATAGTAACAGCTTTTCCCCAACAATAACAAACTGGAGACCTTCATAAGAAGGACCTTTTTAACAAATCCAACACTTGCTTGGAAGAATAAGAATCATGCTGTGCTACTCCATTCCTTTTAAGTTTAGCATCCCTGCTGCTGCTTGCCTTAGAACTCCCCATGATAATCAGTGAGTTACACTTCTATGCCTTTGTCCAGCTTCTGCTAGAATCTCTCTGCCCTAGTTCTCATACATGTCATCATAGCAAAAATATTTTGTCTAAGAAGTTATTAGCAAGAGAGGTATTTTCAAGTGTGCCTGCACGGTTCCTAATGTGAATTCTCTCAGTAAAAAATGAAAGCCCAGCTCTGAAAACTACAATTTTGTATCAGTTAGATATCTCAGAAGAGGCTTGATAACAAACAAGCACAAATTCTCAGGAGCATGTAATAATAAGCATGTGTCTGGCTCATGATTTGTGGGTCATTTGGGATTGACTAATTTAGGCTGCACTGGGTTGGGTATATGATGATCTCAGCTGTTTACTCATGTGACTGGGGATCAGCTGGGGATCAGGCTGAGTCCACAGGGGCAGCTTAGTTCTACATGTCTCCCATCCTCCTGCTTCCTGCCCATGTTCTCATGACAGTAGCAGAAGTGCTGGAGAGCAAACTCAATACGGCAAGCATTGTTCAGGCCTTTAGTCAAATCGGGCTCCTTAATGTTTCATGGCCCAAAAAGTCCCATGAACAAACCCAAAGAAAAGGAGTAAGGAAAGAGATTACCCATTCTTATTAGGGCAAACTTCAAGGCATATGACAATGAGCATGGATATGGGAAGAGGTAAAGAGTTGGGAACACTGATAGAGTCTACTATAGTCACTGATCTATTATTCTTGAGTATCATCCTATTAAAAGTTAAGTATGGTTCCTTCTGGTAGTGTCAGCTCCAGATGCAAGCACCTTTCACTCATTCATCCATTCATTCACTTTTTCACTTAACGCATAATGTTGAATTCTTTAGACAAGTGCTGCTTAATAGAAATATCTTGTGAGTCATAGATGATTTAATTTTTTTTCTGGTAGCTACTGTTTAGAAGCTAAAAAGCCACAGGTGACTAGTAGCTACCATATTAGACAATGAAGTTAAAGACTATATATTGAACCTGGTGCTGAGGATATGACACCTGCCGCATAGATCTTACAATCTTGAGAGAAAGGAGATTTAATTTAAACAGTGTAGGCATTATATATCTTTCTGAGAAGCTCATATTTTAGTTTACATTTCTCAGATATTGGCATACCCCAGTGCACCAACTCCATTCCTTAAGGTAATAGTTTTCTATTACACATTTCCATACAACCTCTCTAGCCTAGTTTGGTTACAGATATTTCAACATACCTTTTCAAAATCTCTTATGAAGAGCTATCACTGTACTTCAAAGTCTGGCAACAAAGGTGTGTGTGTGGTTTTTTTTTTTTCCAGAATCAATATAGTAAAGGGACATTATCTGAGATCTTATTACCAGGTGGATAAATTTTCACATTATAACTTTACCTGATAAGAGCCCAAGATCCTTCATGATAGAAATGTTGAACAGAAAAGTTGAGTTTATCAGTGTTTATCTGCTAAAAAAAAGGGGGGGGGGTGGTTGTAAGAGAATGTAAAATAGTAGTAAATGAAAGAGAGAATGTTGCTTCAGAAGTAGTACAAGGAATAATAGAAGCAGAAAATGGAGAAAATTAAAAAAAAAAAAGAAACAATAGTCTTTATCTCTTTTTTACCTGATTAAGCTTGTAAGTGCCTAAAATAAAGTTTTGCCTTCTCTGCACTAAACTGTCTAAGCAAGATTTATCAAAAAGGGCAGTTTTTAGAAAGCAATTATTGTCCATCGAAATTGCAGATAAGGGTCTTGACAAGAATAGGGAGATAAGATATTTTCTTTGTAGTCTAAAAAATAAAAAACCTGATATAGGCATAGCTTAAAAAACTGAAACAGGTTTCTTTTAAATGCTGTGAATCACCCTGTGATTTCTTTTCTCTGTTTAAATCCTGTTCTTTCTTTGGTGATTCATTGCTTTGATTGTGTAACTCCTTGATATCAAAACCACTTTGGGCAAATGCCCTTGTGCTTTCTTGTTCCTCTGGCAACATGGCAGGTCCCAGTGCTGACACTTGGATTATGCCCTCAAAGAACCCAGAGCTCCTTTGACTTTCATAACTCGTGTTATTGGTACTCGTCTCCAAACAGCAAACAGTTTAGGTAAAGAACAACATACTGGATTTTAAGCTCTGAGATGCTGTTTTTGCAAGATATTACTAAAAACTGCAGTTATGGCTCTGTGTTTTCATACAAAACACTTTAGAAAATGACTATAATTACATAGCAAAGAGAGTCCAGATTACATGGTGGGCATTTTTACACATTAAATTACAAAAATATGTTTGCTCATCTACTCCAGTTTTTCATGAAGGATTTAAATCAGAACAGCAACATTGGTCTTATGTTTAGTGTCAAAAGATCATTTCAGTCATTTCAAATAATATTTTCCAGCACCAGTGGATATCCACCAAATATCTCCTTTCTGCTCTCCCTCCCTCAACACACACACACACACACACACACACATACACACACTTGACATTCTTGCTTCTAATACTAAAATACTTTGAGTCATTTTCTTTTATTAAGATATTTTCAGATGGAGATTAAAAATAAATTGGAGAGTCAAGCAATAACATGAAAAGTGACTTAAAACAGTTTAAGCTGAAGTCAGTGAGTAAATTGTGTCCTTGCAAATTACCTAAGAATCTTTATACCCCCATGGCATAAAACAAAGAAGGCATACTATAAATCTTTATTAGATGAACAAGTGAATGAATGTTATCTATTTAACATTAAGAAATGTTAGTGACTGTGGGTTTCCCTTTTTCTGGAAGTGAGTCCCTTCAAGCAGAAAGAAGGATCTATGGACAGCCTTTTGGATACAGCCGATAGCACTCTGTCTCTGCTGTCATATCTCAAGGACTAGAAGGAGTCCCACCAACTGCAGAAAGAGAGGCCAGGCCTAAATACAAGTGGCAAAATAGGGCCACAGTTCTCAACTCCTATTTTCAGACCATGACTTCAGCCTCTTAAGTGTGGCCTGAACAGAATGGCGATGGAGGTCTAACCTTATGCTTATAACTTATGCTATATCCCTTTCTCCTAAGGAAACCCTATTTCAGTTTCAATTTTAAGATTAAGTTCAGAGATAGTCTGAATCTTCCTTTAGCAAAGCAAAACCCATTAACATTTTACTAGGAAAGTTCTTTTCCAGTCATCGGATAAACAGAGGTCTATATTTAGGACGTGGGAGAATTTCACTCATTCAATAAATAATCATCAAGCATCTTCACTGAAAAAGATTTGTCTCCTTTCATTAGACAAACTCTCAACATTTCTATGGTGTTCCCACTACCAGAATTACCGTTTTAAAGTTAAGATATGTTGAAAGTAGAGGAATTGTTTAAAACTTATAATTCTAAAATTCTCTATGTAAAGAAGCACCTTAGCAACACTTTTATTAAATGTTGATGAGCAGTACACTGTTGCTCTTAGCTTCTATGCTGACAGCCCTTACATTTGGTTTCGCAGCTTCCTTTCCTTCTACCTGCCTTTCATGTTAATTAATACTTCATCTGACTTGCATGCAGGGTACAACAGTTTTCATTTGTTAGTGGAAAATCTAAACCTCTCTAGTAACCAGAAATGGGAGTCCAGATTAATGGACAAACTCTGGCTGTGTGTGTGGGGTGGGGTGGGGTGGGGGTGGTGGTATGTGGGTGGCAGGGAGGAGGGAGAGGGAGAGAGAGAGGAACTTTTCCCAGAAATTTTGGAATCATAGACTTTTAGGCAGTCTAAGCGTTCAGAGGACATGCTGTCATTGATTCTCAGTTCAGGTTGAGTATTACAGTCACCTGGAGATCTCCTGAGGCTCCATCTTCCCCAGACCAATTGAACCAACATCTTTGCTAACAGAAAGAACCTGGGGGTGGGTATTTTCTTAAACCCTGCATACTCTAAAGTGCAGCCAAGGTTTTCAAACAATTCCTTCAGTCCGGTTCTTTTCATTTGGATAGACAAAATAAAAACCTGTCAGAAATGAAATGTAATATTTCTAGACCTTTTAGAGCCTGGATTAGAAATCACATTACCTAGTCCCAATCCAGAGCAATTTCCATAACAATGTAGTACTAATATCTTTTGTTAGTCTTGACTCATTTGAGCTTTCCCCTGATAAAATCATAACAGGGGCATGACAGGCACACAGCTGTTAGCAAGCGACCAGGCCCCTCCCCAAGCGAGCAACCATTAGCGAGCAACTGTCTACTAGCGACCGGTAGCAATCCCGCTCAGCCATTGGTCAGCATCGTAATAGGCCCCTCCCCCAAGCACGTGACAGTGACTAAGGTTAGAGCAACTGTCCGCATTGCCTGCTCACCTATTGCTCGGCATCAGGGGGTAGGGGAGCGGTGTCCGTGCACCAAGCTAGTGACTGTTAGTGAGCAAGGTTGCAAGGTTACTGAGCAACCATAGCAGTCCTGGCCTTCCCAGAGACTCAGTGGTAAAGGATCTGCCTGCCAGTGTGAGGGATGCTGGAGACACAGGAGATGCAGGTTCGATCTCTGGGTCAGGAAGATCCCTGGAGAAGGAAACTGCTACCCACTCCAGTATTCTTGCCTGGGAAATCCCATGGAGAGAGGAACTACAGTCCATGGGGTTGAAAAGAGTTGGACCCGACTGAGCACTGTACGCAGGGCATTAGCAGTCCTGCTCAGCCATTTGCTGTCATCACAGCAGGGCCCTCTCCTCTCTCTCCCCTTC
>SJYT01038838.1:60231-85672 GCA_006410635.1 Cephalophus harveyi | reverse complement strand
CCTCTTCCCTCCCCCTGACCGTTGCCCCCAAAGAAAATTAAGCTGTGATATTGTTTGTGGTTTCTTAAATGTATAGATGAATCTAAAGAGAATCAGTATCTTCAGCATATTAAGTCTTCCCATCTATAAGCATGACATGTTTGGTGAAGTTTTATCTTATGGCTCTCAGTGAAATTTAGTGATATTTTTCTAAGTGCTGAATCTTTCTGGTGGAGATTTTTTTTTTTTAAAACAATGATGTGCTGAAGCCAGTCTACATCTGCTTGCAAGAGTTGAATATTAAGATCTCAGTACTTTGATAAGATGGTACTTAACTAAACACAGTCATTCTTAAAACTTAAATAGTATAAAATTACAATGATATAAATTATATTAAAATATTCAGAACTCATGACTTTTTATTATTATACATTATCATTATCTATGTTCTTAGAGTTATTTATGCTTATTGTATATCTGTAAGGTAGAATTACTGTATAATGGTATTCCATGATACATCTCTTTCAAGTTCTATGTTCAACGGTAGCATGTTGGTCATTTTTAATTCATCATTGTGTGAATCTTTAAACCACAGAAATCTACAGTGAATGCTAGAAACCAGGATTTCTTTTTGCAGGAGAGCCAGTAGTTAAACATTTACAAACACACTTTGTGTATTATTGTGTGCGTATGTGTATTTGACTATACCCATTCACATGTACATTTATAGGTGTATCCATGGCAAATGGGATATTTTCCTCCCCAGCTTTATATTCTGTTATTGGCTGATCATGTTATATGATGAAGCTATGAGTTTATTTACTTACTTCTAAGCTGAATATCTTGTTGAATTTGTATGTTAAGTTATTATGCTTTTCTGTTGATTACCTTGGCTTTCCCAGGTAGATAATCACTTTCAAATAATAACAACTCAACTTTTACTAAGAATTTAAATCAAGAATAGATATTTATTCTAATCAAGTATCTTTTGGCATCTATTGATTTACTTGTGTGATTTTTAATTTAAAATTTATTTCACTTTGGATTAAATGTATCAGTTGATTTATTAATGCTGCAATATCCATGTATTTCTGGAATGAAATTTACTTAGTTGTATTGCATTATTGTTTTCATACATAATAGGAGTTGGTTTCTTAGTTCTTTTTAAAAGATTTAGGCACTTGATACTGGCTTATAGTTTTATAAGTTTTGCAATTTTGGTCACATTTTGGTGTCATGATTATTATAGAAATTCATTGTGAAATGAATAGTGGTGTGTTCCATCTTTTTCTCTGCTCTTTTAAAATTTATCAGTCGTTAAGTGTTATTTAACCTTTGGTTTTGTGATCAGATAATACAGCTTACAAAGCACTTAAAAGTTATCTGCTGAGGTTCTTTGGGGGCATTATTATCATTATTTTAAAACCATTTAAAAATACTCAAAGCACAGTAAAAAGAACTCTTTCTAAGAAAAAACTTTCATTTATCTCTTTTATATCAGCGTTAATAAGTATACCAGTGTTTTCCGATCCTTATTTAAATTTTGCCTTTTAGATTGGGCACTCAGCGAGGTACGTTAAATTACCATACTCGTGTTTCTGTTGATTTCTTGATTTCTAACAGTTTGCTTTATGATATTTCAACGTAGTGTTAACTTGTTGCAGAAACTGTCATGATGGTTAGGATTTCTTTGTATATTACATCTTTTATCAATATGAAATGATTTCCTTTGTATTTGCTGTTGTTCAGTTGCTAAGTTGTTTGACTTTGCGACCCCATGAACTGCAACATGCCAGGCTTCCCTGTCCTTCGCTATTTCTCGGAGCTTGCTCAAACTCATGTCCATTGAGTCAGTGATGCCATCCAACCATCTCATCGTCAGTCATCCCCGTCTCCTCCTGCCCTCAATCTTTCCCAACATCAGGGTCTTTTCCAGTGAGTCAGCTCTTTGCATCAGGTGGCCAAAGTATTGGAGCTTCAGCTTCACTATCAGTCTTCCAATGAAGATTTAGGGTTGATTTCCTTTAGGATTGACTGGTTTGATCTTGCTGTTCAAGGGACTCTCAAGAGGCTTCTCCAGCACCATAGTTTGAAAGCATCAATTCTTCAGGGTTTAACCTTCTTTATGGTCCTTTATATTATTTAATGCCTTGTCTTTGAATTCTACTTTGATAGGGATATTGGTACACCTGCATTTTTACTAATAGATGCCTATTAAACCTGCCCGTTCTTTCACATTTAACCTTTTTGAATCTCACTGCTTAAGATTGTGTCTCATGGAAAATATTTCATTGTACTCAGTTTTGGACTCAATGTCTTTAGGGAAGTGGAGACCATTTATACTCAGTGTCACAACTGCTCTGTTTTGCTGACTTTCATCATCTCTGTGTGATGCTTTCTATTTCTTCTGCTTGTTTTTAGAGTTTTCTTTCTTCCCATCTCCCTTCCTTTTTAACTCTAGTGCAGAGCTTGCCAACCTACAGTCTATTTTTGTACAGCACACAGTCCATGAATGGCTTTTTCATTTTTAAATTGTTGCAAAACAAAATAAAGAATATACAGACAATAACTATGTGTGTCTCAGAAGCCTGAAATATTTACCAGCTGGCCTTTTTCTGTAGAAAGAGATTGCTGATTCCTAGTTTATTAATTTGGTATTCCTGTTGCATCCTGCTTTTAGTTTCACTATTGCATACATTTAGCTGTGTTAGAAACATACTTAAATTTAACTTCTCAGTTGTTTAGGATATGGGATGTCAAATAGGATTTTTATCTATGTTTCTAATTTAATCATTATTATTTTAAATTACATGCCTCTATGTCTTTTTTAAAAGAACTACTAATAGCATTTATATTGTTTATAACTGGATTTAGATAATTGTTAAAGAAAATTCTTCTTCTTTTTTTAGCTTGTTCAAGCTGAAAAAAGTGAGTGATGCTCACCATCTGGCCTTTAAAATATAACTACCCATTCTTCCTTTAAAAAAAGGAATCCCTGTTTGGTTAGGGTATTCACTTTAAGAGTTTCCTGAGGAGGGTTTATTGGCAGAGGAAATGAGTGGATGGTGGTGGTGGTGTTTCTGTAGGTGCTTTCTGCATCCTTTTACATTTGGAAATATCTCTTTGATTCTTCCATATATATGAACAAAGAGTGCTTTGAAACCTTGTGAATATTTAATCATTAGCTTTTATACTCTAGTATTGTAGAGAAGTCTGAAAGTATCCTTTAATTATGTAAATGTTTACCCATAGAAATATCTTATTTTTTCTTGTTTGTTGCTTGAAAAACTACTATTTAGGATGTTAGGACTTTCAGTGTAGCTTTTTAAAAAAGTCTGATCTATAATCTTTGGGCTTTCCTGAGAGCTCAGTGGTAAAGAATCTGCCTGGTAGTGCAGGAAACATGGGTTTGATCCATGGGTTGGGAAGATCCCCTGGAGAAGGAAATGAAAACCCACTCCAGTATTCTTGCTTGGGAAATGCTATGGACAGAGAAGCCTGGTGGGCTATAGTCCATAGAATTGTAAACGAGTCAGACATGACTTAGCGATTAACAACAACAGCAACAACAAATCTATGTTTTAGGAATGCTCATTATCTGTATATCTCTCTTGTCTTTCATAGTCCTGATTTTCTTTCTTGTAATTTTATCAAGGGAGCGTTCCATCTGCACTGGTACCTCTAGTAACAGGCTTATCCAAGAATCCAAAGGCTCTTTGGAAATTCTGCATTTATTATCACAGTTCGTGTTAGTACTTTAACTGGTACTAGGAAATCATTGACCCTGTAAGTCAGGCATGAGGTACAGAGGCTGCAGTTTATTCTGCACCTCAGTATTTGTCTTTTTAGTAAAGCCTCTGTATTAGCTTCCTACGGCTTCCATAACAAATCACCACAAACTTAATGACTTACAATAGCATGGATTTATTATCTTACAGCTCTGGAGGTCAGAAGCCTAAAATCAAGGTGTCAGCAGGGCTGTGTTCCTTCTCGAGGCTTAGTTGTGCTGTGTATCAGTCGCTCAGTCGTGTCTCTTTGCAACCCCATGGACTATAGTCCGCCAGGCTCCTCTGTCCATGGAATTCTCCAGGCAAGAATACTGGAGTGGGTTCCCATTTCCTTCTCCAGGAGATCTTCCCATCCCAGGGATCAGACCCGGATCTCCTGCATTGCGGGCAGATGCTTTACTGTCTGAGCTAGAGGCTTAGGGGGAGACCTGTTTCCTTGCCCTTTCGGGCAAGTTGGCTTCTAGAGGCCACCTGCACCCCTTGGCACACGGTCCACCTTATCCAGACCTCAGCTTCTGCCCGCACACCTCCTCTGACTCTCCTCCTGCCCCCTGTTTCTACTTAGGACCCTCGTGATTACATGGGGTCCATCAGATAATCTAGGAGAATCTCCCCCACCTCAGGATCCTTAACTTAATTATAGGTACAAAGTCTCTTTTGCCATGTAAGTAACATATTCACATGTTCTAGGCATTAAGATACAGAGTTTTTTGTTTTTGTTTTTTTTTTTTTGAGGAGGAGGATTTTATTCAGTCACCACAGTACACTTCCTGGAGGCATGCGGTCACCACAGTGCAGCTAAGGTGCTTCAGTCGTGTCTGACTCTTTGCAACCCTATGGCCTGTAGCCCGCCAGGCTCCTCTGTCCCTAGGATTCTCCAGGCAAGAATACTGGAGGGGGTTGCCATGCCCTCCTCCAGGGGATCTTCCCGACCCAGGGAGGATGTATGCATCACCACGGTACCCTGCCCCCTTCACCGATGCGCCCCTGGAGAAGGAGGGTGAGCTGGCCTGTTTTCTTCCCCTTGTCCCCCAGCACATCTTTTCTGATTTCTCTCAAGTGTCTGCTGTGTGAATACTTGTCTTGCTAACCCTTTCTTCTACCCAGGACACCTGTTCTACTCCTTCCAGCCAAATGTAACTATATATAACCTTTCTTCTTAGGAACTTCTTATTTATTTTTCTCTTCCAAGTAGCACCTTATTGAATCAAATAACTAAAATGCCTGAGAAAAGATATGATAATATATGGAGATTTGCTTTTAATGAGGGCTAAAACAAGGTTTTATGTTCCTAGAGAACTAGAAACGCCATAAGGATCTTCATCACCTTCTTTTTTCTTCATTTCTGGAAAGTTTTATTTTACATATCACTGCTTCAGGATTCCATGGCCTTGGTTCTGCAACTTATAGCTTTCAAATACATTAAAGTTCTCTAATCAACTCTTACATTTCAAAACAGTCTTTATATTTAATTACCTGTATTTAATTTTTTAGCCTTTTAGCTACATCCCATTTATCTGTTAATCTCAGTTAAAAAAAATTTTTTTTTCATAGAAACTAGGTTTTCTTAAATGTATGGAGAACACAAAGCAGGTAGCCTGAAATTTGATGGCATTTCGTGCAACACATATTTTAGAAAAGTTTTGTTTTCCCTGCATACTTTATTCTTTCTTGTTTTATTTACAAAATATCTTTCTAGGCCACCTGTTGGTTATATTTTCTTGTAGTTGTTTATAAATGGGGCCAGTTTGACCTATCCTGGTCTGTTCTCCAAAAATAGGGAAATGAGTTATTTGGGATGCTGTTAGGGACACTGAGCATCTATTCAGATGCTGTTTGAGACCCTTCTGCTCCCTTGGCGGACAGAGCTGCTGTGTCACTGTATTCCTGGATGCTTTTTCAAGCCACTTGTTTAAAGAGATGTGAATGCTTGTGTGTGTTTGTGTGTGTGTGTGTGTGTGTGTGTGTGTGTGCGCGCGCTCCTGGTGCATATACATTAGTGTGTGGTGAGGGGTATTGGTGACAGGTGTTGTCTGATGATTGCACCTACCTAGAGAGGGGATATGTTTATTGATTTGACTAAATGCAGTATTTTACTAACGTTATCAAAATATACATGAATATATATTAAATGTACACATGACGTGGTCAATGACCAGGTAGGTAGTAAGTGAAGTGAGTGGTCAAGGTTCAGAGGTGTTCTTACCCGCCTGCGGGCTGGAGCCTTTTACTGATGGAGGGGAAGGACCAGGTACCAGGAAGTGGGCCAGCTCTTGGAGGTGAGACACACTATCCCAGCATTGGGGTCGGCTGGTGTGGTCCAGGAGTGAGTTCCCCGTGGAGGACTGAGCTCTGTTAAGGATCAGCAATAGCAGTTCTCTGACTCCTGTGCTTGCTCCCTTCTAGATTCTCCCCTGGGGCTCAGAACATCTTTATGGAAGTTCTAGTGAGTGTCAGCTATTCACAGAGCCCCAGAAGGGCTTGTCAGGGGTCGTGGCTTTGAAGGGAAAGCAGTGTTCTCTGGGTGTAGGTGCTAGTGAATGCTGGAAACAAGAAGAGTGCAAGCAGGTGGAAGTCAGCCTAACACTGAGGTCATTTTTGTTTGTTTGCCTTGTTTTTCCCAGTTGTCCCCTCCGGTGCAATTCTTGGGAACTTTGGTTTTGTGGTATGGTAGAGGGCAATCATTGTATGTATCTGAGTCCCTGTTTCCTCATCGGTAGAATGAGGATAATAACTCCTCCCTTCCAGGGGTTTGGTGTGAATTAAATGAGACGATACATTTAAACTACTTACCCTTGTCCTTGGCACTGGAATCTGTGCTTAACCAAATATGATTTTCCTTTCCCATGTTCAGTTCAGTTCAGTTCAGTCGCTCAGTTGTGTCCGACTCTTTGCGACCCCGTTGAATAAGGGACACTCTGCTTGGTTTAGGGTTAGAATTCAGTTTAAGATTATTTCTTTTGGTCATCACTGCTTCTGTAGCTTTTTAAAAATGTAGCCAGTATGTATGTTGCACTTTCTATGAACCATATATTGTTTTAAGCACTTGTCCTGTATTAACTCGTCTTATCTTTGTGAAAACCCTTATGGGTATAGGTACTATGTCATCGCTGTTTTACAGATGAGAACACTGTGGCACAAAGACCATAAGAAAACCTGCTCAAAGATACTTCCCTAAAAAGTTTGAATCCAGGTGTTTTTAATTCACTTTTAACCATTATGTCAGTCATTAGGATAGGAAGCTTGGTCCAATTTGGTAACATTTTAAAATAGTTGGAAAATGGTGAAATATATAAGATGAAAAAAGATACTCGATGAAGTGGAAAGTATAAGAAAGTGGAAATGTCTTGTATTTCCTGGATGATTGGTGAATTAAACATCTTTTTATGTATATTTTGGCTATTTCTCTGTCTTTGGAGAGATGTTTAAGTCCTTTGCCAATTTTTAAATCAAGGTTTTTTGTTTACCTTTTGCTATTGCATGGTAGGAATTCCTTATGTGTTTTGGATTTTAAACCCTTATCAGATATGTTTCCAAATATTTTCTCCCATTTTATAAGTTGCCTTTTCACTGTTGATTGTTTCCTTTGCTGTGCAGAATCTTTTTTAGTTAGTTTGATGTAGTCCCACTTATCTAATTTTGCTTTTGTTACTTGTGGGTTTTGGTGTTATATCCGAGATACCATCACCAAGTCCAATGTCATGAAGCTTTCCCCTAATGTTTTCTTCTAGGAGATTTACATTCTAGGTCTTTAAATCTCTAATCCATTTTGAATTGGTTTTTGTGTATGATGTAAGATAAAGTTCAGTTTCATTCTTTTGCATCTGCATATTCTGTTTTCCCAACTCCATTTGTTGAAGAGATTTTCCTTTCCCCGTTGAGTTGTCTCCTCACACTTTAGGTTGGCTATTATAAAAAACCCCAAAGATAACAAGTTGTCAGGGATATGGAAAAATGAGAACCCTTGTACATTGTTGGGAACGTAAAATGGTCTAGCCATTAGGGAAAACAGTGTGGTTGCATCCCAAAAGATTAAAAGTAGATTTACTGTTTGATCCAGCAATCCCACCTCTGAATATATATCTAAGAGAAATGAAATCAGGTTCTAGAGGAGACATATGTATATTTCCACATTCATTGCGGTATTATAGAAACTAAGATATGGAAACAACGCTCAGGTCCATTGACAGATGAATGGATTAAAAAAAAAAGGTGCAATATACAGGCAATGGAATGTTTTTCATCCTTAAAAAAGAAGGAAATACTGCTGTATGTGATAACATAATTGTATGGAAAGGGCATTACGCTAAGTGAAATAAGCCAGTCATAGAAGAACAAATGCTGCATGATTCCACTTACAGGAGGTGTCTATGATAGCCAGACTCATACAAATGGAGATTAGAATGATGGCTGCTAGGGGGTAGGGCAGGGGATTATGGGAGGTTGCTGTACAACAGATACAAAGTTTCAGGTATGAAAGATGCATAAAGTCTAGAGATCTGCTGTGCAACACTGTGCCTGTAGTTACTGGTTCTGTGTTGTACATTTGTTTCTCATGTGGTGTTATTAATGCAAATGATAGAAAGTGGGACGAGTAAGGGAGATCAGAAGGTAGAGACTGTATTCTATTATTATCATGAATCAATGAGTATTGGTTTTTCAGGCAAATATGGGCTCAAGGCATCAAAGGCAGAGTCGCCACCTTGAAGTGCCTCTCTCTCAGGAGGTTTGCAAACTAATCCAAGAGCAGAGCGGGTGGCGTAGGGGTGATGGGTGGGGTGACATATGTCCCGGTGGGCTGAGGACAGTCCTGGTTTATGTCTTTCGTTCACCAGCATAATTGTTATTTTTTTTTTAATTTTTGGCTGCCTTGGGCCTTCGCTGCTGTGACCGGGCTTGCTCTAGCTGCGGCAAGCAGGGGCTCCTCCTCACTGCAGTGCTTGGGCTTCTCCTTGCCGTGGCTTCTCTTGTTGGGGAGCACACAGGCTCCAGGGCACTTGGGCTTCAGTAGTGGCACACGGGCTTAGCTGACCCCCAGCGTCTGGAATCTTCCTGAACCAGGAATCCGACTAGTGTCCCTGCATTGGCAGGTAGATTCTTAACCACTGGGCCACCAGGGAAGTCCTATAATTATTAATAACAGTCCTTTTCTTTCTCCAAATTGTCCTGGTATATATGATTAGTTACATATTCACCTTAGTAATCAGGTGGGGGAAGTGCAGGGAACAGATGAAAAATGTTCTAGATGGACATTCTGAGAGGTAAGGTCCCTTTTCTCCCTGGGCGTCAGATCAGTATCCGCAGATGAGGTGGTTGGACCAGCCATCGCCTATGCTTCTTTCTTCTTAATTCCATACTCGTCTAAGCTTTCATGTTTTGGAGGTGAAACATGCCCAAAGGGTGAGGTGTAATTTGTACAAGAAGCCCAGAGCCTGTCTATAGGACCAACTCTTTCTGCCAAGCTCTTTTCTGGGCCCCCCTGCTTGACTGATTACAATAAATGGTGTGTCATTTAAGAGCAGATGATATGGAGATTGCAAGTCTGGGCCTGAAAGAACGAAATATTAATTGATAAAAAAGTAATTAATGAAAACCTAATTAAAGCAGACATTCTGAGCGGGGCGCTCTTGGAACCCTGGGACGGTCTCAATTACCGACTTTCCTCTGAGCTTATAATGTGTAATTGGGAGGTATTAGGCTCTAATGGATGAGATTAATACAAAAATTAATTAATGAAAAAGGAAATTAAATGTGAGTTTGTTAAAAAAATTTCCAGAGGTGGGTATGTTCCACTGGAACAGTAACTGCTGGAAAGTTTATTGATGAAAATCTTCACAGATGACAAAGGCTTGCGTGTGGAACTGACATGGGAGGTCCTGTTTTGTGACAAACTCACCCTGCATCATTTGTCTCCATTAAATAGCATCTGGAGACTTCCCTGATGGCCCAGGTGTAAAGACTCTGCCTCTCAGGGCAGGAGACGTGGGTTCAGTCCCTGGTTGGGGAACTAAGGTCTCACATTCTGCGAGACAGCTAAGCTTGTATGCTGCAGCTGCTGATGCCCTGGAGCCCTTGTGCCACAACCAGAGAGTCGGTGTGCCGCAGCGAAAGATTCACACAACACAGTGAAGACAGCCCGTGCCACAACTAAGACTCAAGCAGCCAAATCAATAGTAAATAAATATATTTTTAAAAATAGCATCTGACATCAGCTAGGGCTGTGAGAGGCTTAATATGGAAAAATCAGAAGTTTTTCATTTTTTTCTCGAGGAGAGAGAGTTCACTCTGTCCTCCCTCTGATGAGGCGTCACTCCTACAGAAGAAGGTAAACAAAGATGGGGTCTTTCGGTGGCTCAAAAAAGAAATAGATTCTCGGATCAGTGTAGAGTATGGGATTAAAAAGAAATCTACTCTTCCTTCAGCTATATGAAAAATTAACTTCCCTTCATATCCAGGAGACCTGTTTTTACAGATGTTTATGGGCTAGTGACGTTTGCAAGGGCCCCTAATGATGTTGGCTTGCCGTGAGGACTCTCCTCTGCCATGTGCTTCTGCGCACCATGACTTGACCTTCTGCGTGATTCACTGCTCTTTCTATTGATCTGCAGTTAATCACTTCTGGGTTTCGATTTTTCTCCCTTGAAATGAGTCAGGGAGTTGAGGCATGCTCAGCACAGTTCACGATGCAGCTCTAGCTGCTTCTGGAATTTAGTGTGCACAAAAGTCGCTTGGGGAGCTTGTTAAAAATGAATGGACTCTGTGGTCCCATTCCCTGGTTGAAGCTGCTCCTTTAGTTTCGGGGTGTGGCCAGGGAATCTGCATTTTCACGTGGTGCTTTAGATATAGATGCCAGGAGCACCATGATCTTTGAGTCGAATGCTTTTTGCCACTGAATGAACTAGTGCTTACTTTTAATTCAAAGATTTGGGTTCTCTGGACCGAATGTGTCCCCTCAAAATACACGTGCTGAATCCTCACGTCCCGTGTGATGGTGTTTGGAGGTGGGGGGTTTGCAGGTGATTAGGTCACCCTCATGCTAGGTAGAAGAGGCCCTAGAGAAATCCTGTGCCCCCGTCTGCCGTGTGAAGTTGCAGTGGGTTCTCACTAGACACAGAATTTGTCGGTGCTTTGATCTTGGACTTCCCAGCCTCCAACACTGTGAGAAATAGATTTCTGTTGTTTGTAAGCCATCCAGTCTGGAATATGGTGAGGGCAGCCTCAAAGGGCTGAGACAGCGTGCATCCTGGACTCAGTTTATGTGCCCACCACATTCTCTTGGGCTTGTCTGTCCCCCGGTCTTGACTTCCTGCTCAGCATACTGTATCCACTTTGGTGGAAAGCGCAGCATCTTTGGTGTCCAAACTTGAGCAGATAGAGCCTGGATGAATCCTGTTGCATGAAGTGTGATCTTTTTCCAAGGGCTGTCTGGAGGGAATTGGGTATCACAACCTGTGCATGCAGGAGTTGGGACTCTCTGCAGGGGGAATTTGAATGAGAGAGCCAGGAAGCAAGGCAGCAGATAAATGCCTTTCCCTTCCTTTCCTGGAAGGAACTATCCAGGGCAGAGTAGCTCCATATAGCTGCGCCGAAGCTGCTGGCTGTGTTGTCTTGCGAAGCTGTGGCTCACTTAAGGATGTACCATTAGGTGTGGGTTTTTCCTCCTTCACTGTTTCACTTCTTCTTTTCTTTCACTTTTGCTACCCGGGCATTGCATCCGGTGTTAGAGAGAGTGTGTTGCTTCAGCCTTTGTCCCTGGCTGGACTGGCAGTGCACTTGCTGGCTGAGCAGGTCAGATAATCTTGGGAAGCCTTCATCTCTCCATCTGGTAAATGGGTACAGCAATCTTAGTACTTTCTGTATGGGGACATTTCAAAGCTCAGTAACATTTATAATATATTTATTAACTTAATTATAATAAATATATTTAATATAATAATAAGATACAGGAATGAATACAGTATGCCAGGATGCTTGCTCCCATCCCCAGAGGAGAGAACTTCTGCCTGGAAAGACTCTCCTGTGTCTTCCAACAATCCCTCCTTTAAGTTCTGCTCCCCAGGACTCATCATGGTTCTGTTTCCCCAGAGTTCTGTTTAGGGAGAAATGTGATGATCGAATAATAGGAAAATCTGATGTGCTTGAAAGGTCTGTTTCTCCCGGGACAGCCGTACTTTGGAATCTAGGTTACACATCAGCCTCTTGTGAGTTGGATCCATTAAGTTAGTCCCGCTAACTTAATGGATCAACTTTGACAGGCTTGGGTTCAGAGTTTGTAGTGCTGAGGGTCTACCTCAGCCTGCGTGACTGTACCACGGGGCAGCCATCCTTTCCTGTGTGAGAGGTCTTGGAGGCCCCTTGGCCTCTGTGATCTCTCTCTGGCTTCTGTGTATCCCTCAGGGTGTGATACATCCATCCAGGGCTGTGATCTCAACTAGGTGAGATCACAACTAGGGGACGTTGTCTTTCAGGGGACGTTCAGCAATGGCTGGAGAGATTTTTGGTTGTCACAGCTGGGAGAGGCACCCATAGCATCTGGTGGGTACAGGACAGGTGTGCTGTTCAACATCCTGCGAAGCACAGGACAAGTCTTCCCAACAAAGAATTACCCAGTTCAAAATGCCAGGAATGCCAGCACTGAGAAACCCTGGTCTGGACAGGCTCAGTCATCTGGGCTTTGCCTTGCAAGGACACTAAAAAGTCATCAAGGGAGAATTCCGCTGTCTCTGCAGAAGCGAGAAATTTAACTTCTCCGTGGGCTGAGAAGCCTCAGATGGATGACTCCTCTGAATCTTGGGGCCAGGCCTTCTTTTAGGAGTTTGGTAAACTCTATTCAGTAGGGGCTAACTGCATGTGGAGGTGAGAGATGACTTTCCCGCTGGAAGTAGAGGTCACTCAAATTCTCCTTCAAATAAGCAGTAAACTGCGGTTTCACTATTAGCTCACCGATGACTTAACCCGAGAATGGCAAGGGGTATCATGGCAAGTGCATGGACTCAGACCTGTTTTCCAATCCTGGCTTCACTTTTTATTGAGCTGTGTGACTCTGAGTAAGTTTCTTAATGTCTCTGAGCCTCAGTCTTCTCATCTGCACACTGGAGGTGGCCATGTCTGCCTTGCCCTGTGCTTATTGATGGAGAGCTTGGCACTGGTGGAGAGGTCCACCCTTCCCCACCTTTGTTTAGCCTCCCCAGATAAGGGGAGGCTTTTCTTTCTTTCCCTCCTCCCTGTACTCTCAGTTGACTTGGACCAATTGTACCTATAGGTTCTGCAGAGGAAGGAGTGGTGTTAGAAAGAATAAAGCTGAGGAGAAGGGACCCATTTCATCCATGACCTGAAAGGGCATGAAAGTGTCTATTAAGACACTTTTTATTCAGCTCAAGATTTTTTAAAACTTAATGTAATTTTTTAACTTAAAGAAAAACCCCCCTCTCTTTAGCCGATGAGCCTGGTCTGCTCTGCATCCTCGCTCTCGACCTTCTGCTGACTCTCTAATCCTGACAGCTTCTAGTGTTCCTCTTGGCTCATGGTCTGGGAGGATAGAACCAGGGGTCTGAATGTCTTTCCCTAAAATGGAAGCTTGGGGTCTTAAAAAATGTTTTCTTTCCCAAGCCTTGTTTCTGGCTATTCACATACTCCATCTCATGTATTTCTCATAGCAACTCTCGGAGATGGGTATCAGTTCAGTTCAGTTGAGTCGCTCAGACACGTCCGACTATTTGCGACCCCATGGACTGCAGCACACCAGGCCTCCCTGTCTATCACCAACTCCTGGAGCTTGCTCAAACTTATGTCCATTGAGTTGGTTATGCCATCCAACCATCGCATCCTCTGTCGTCCCCTTCTCCTCCCACCTTCAATCTTTCCTAGCATCAGGGTCTTTTCCAGTGAGTCAGTTCTTTGCATCGGGTAGCCAAAGTATTGGAGTTTCAGCTTCAGCATCAGTCCTTCCAATGAATATTCAGGATTGATTTCTTTTAGGATGAACTGGTTGGATCTCCTTGCAGTCCAAGGGACTCTCAAGTCTTCTCCAACACCACAGTTCAAAAGCATCAATTCTTCAGTGCTCAGCTTTCTTTATAGTCCAGCTCTCACATCCATACATGACCACTGGAAAAACCATAGCTTTGACTAGACAGATCTTTGTTGGCAAAGTAATGTCTCTGCTTTTGAATATGCTGTCTAGGTTGGTCATAACTTTTCTTCCAAGAAGCAAATGTCTTTTAATTTCTTGGCTGCAGTCACCATCTGCAGTGATTTTGGAGCCCCCCAAAATAAAGTCTGCCACTGTTTCCATTGTTTCCCCATCCATTGTCTATGAAGTGATGGGACTGGATGCCATGATCTTAGTTTTCTGAATGTTGAGTTTTATGCCAACTTTTTCACCCTTCTCTTTCACCTTCATCAAGAGGCTCTTTAGTTCTACGCTTTCTGCCATAAGATTGGTGTCATCTGCATATCTGAGGTTATTGATATTTCTCCCAGCAATCTTGTTTCCAGCTTGTGTTTCTTCCAGCCCAGCGTTTCTCATGATGTACTCTGCGTATAAGTTAAATAAGCAGGGTGACAATATACAGCCTTGACATACTCCTTTCACAAGTTGAAAGCAGTCTGTTGTTCCATGTCCAGTTCTAACTGTTGCTTCTTGACCTGCATACAGATTTCTCAGGAGGCAGGTCAGGTGGTCTGGTATTCCCATCTCTTTCAGAATTTTCCACAGTTTGTTGAATGAGGTGGGTATGATTATCTGCAATCCGCAGCTGAGGAAATTGAGGCTCCTACAGCCTTGTAAGTGGGTGAGCTGAGATTTAGACTCAGAGCTGAGTGACTCAGTCAGTCATCAAGACCTGCTGATAACTCTTGAATGTACTTCTGCCTCCATGTATCCACTGCCGTCATCTTGGGCCAAGCTGCCATCAGCTGTCACCTGGACCACTGATAGACCATGCATGACTCCTCTGCACTCACCAATGTTTCCTCTCAGCCCATTTCCTATTCCAAAGACATTGAAATCAAGGATTGGGACCTTATCTCAAATATCCAGCACGGAATCCCCAATGCTTGACATCATTCCTGGCACGTAGTAGGTGCTCAAAACTGTTGTGAATGAATAAATGAATGATTAGCTTTGCATTTTGGAAAATCTTCCTGGTTAATGTGATTTGCTCATCCATCCATTCATCCATTCCGCATCTCTCTCTCCGTCACCTGTCCCCTCCCCATCCATCCATCCATCCTTCATCACCCTCATTCATCCATCTCTTTATTCATCTAATCAATTTTATCAGAGCAGTGAAAAGGCAACACACATTTAGTGCTATTAGGTCAGACTGAAATAGGTATTATAAAAGGGCTCTTTGATGCAGAAAACATCATATGATTTCTTTTTTTCAGAGTGAATCAAGATAAAAGCAGGCACTTTTCATGAGTTTAACATGTGCCTGAAAATTTGGACCTTCATCTAAAATATTAAAATACAACCTGTGCTTTTTCTAATTTTCTTCATAGATGATCAGAGGCAGCATGAGTAATTCAAATACAAGCTAAATTCTAATCCCTTGCCTGTTAGAAAGCTACTTGCACTTTGGGGTGCAAAACAGAGATTGCAGACATATTAATATTTAAGAGCTTAGAGACTGTCTAAGCGAAGGTGGAGGCATGTAAAACAAGAACCCGCTTCAGAGCAGATTTTCATAAGGTCCGGTTAGGGGGCTGCACAGTCTCACTAAGGGTCTCTGTCTGCCATCCCGGCTGCTACCCCACACACCAGGCAGCCCAGCTCTGCTTCTGAGCTTGGAGTTTGGTACTCTTGGTACCCCCAAAGAGATCCCGGGGATTCTCTGCTGCTTTCACAGACTTTTCTGCCTGTGGTCATAGTTAACAAAGGCAGCTAGGTGAGGAGGGACGAGATTACCAGCGCAAGAGCCTCATAAATATGAGATGAGACGGCTGGGATGGAAATGAAAGTTGAGATGCTCAAAAATAAAGCGTGAAAGAGCCCTGGCCCCATATAAGAACAGGATTGATCTCTGTACGCTGACAGAATGTACGATTTTCCCTTCACTTTACTACAGTGCTTCTGTTTCTATAGAAACCACCAATTTTATAGACAGAGAGGCTGTGTGAGAAGGACGGGGCGTTCAGTTTGAAGCCAGGTGCCGTCAGGGCATTGGCGCTCCCAGCCCTGGCAGGGGCCTTTCTTCTTCGCTAGCTCACTAGCTCTCCTGGGGATAGTTAATGATTACCCGGCTTGGAACCTGTCGCTATTATTATCATACTTGCAATGCCTCTTCCTTCTGTAGAGCCCCTGAAGACGCGGCTAGTTCTTGGGCTCTTAGAAGCATTCCCACGGAGGGCAGTGGCGCACAGGCCCCCTGCCTTTCATTCATTCATTTGTTCAGCTGATACACACTGATATCTCAGCACCAGACACTGTGTCGAGCCCTGGAGGAGTCCACACCATAGTAAGGGAGTCAGACAGGCAAGGCAACAACTTCATTTTGGTTCTACTAGAGAGGTTTTTCTGGCCAGGCTCCCTTAGAGAGAAGAGGCTGGAGCTGGTTGGATCTCAGGCAAGGGCTGGCAAAGATAAGCAGGGTCTGAGTGTTTCAGTTAGTTCTTGCTACATAACAAGCTATTCCTAAGATAGCAGCATCAACCAACAACTGTTTTCTATGTTTGTGATTCTGTGGATTGGAAATTAGGGCAGGGCATGGTGGAAAGGTTTGTCTCTGTCCCTTGTTTGCGGCCTCAGCTGGGGTAGCTCAGAGGCTCAAGATGGCTGAGTAATAGTTTGAATGTTGATTGTTTCACCATTTGATACCTGCTTTGTCTGGATTGTCCAAGAATGGATTTTCTACCCACGGGTCTAGCACCTGGCTGGATGGCTAGAACAGCTGGCCTCATGCCTTCTTTTCACTGGCTTGGGCTTCCTTCCATCATGGCCTTCTCAGGATAGTTGGACTTCTTCGTGGCAGTGGATGCTATGAGGCTCATGATGACCTAGCCTCAGACATCCCAGAGCTTCGTGACCACTGCCTGCTGTTTGGAAAACTAATTACTAAGACTGGAGCAGATTGAAGGGGAGGGGAGGGATGGGCCCTCCTTTCAGCAGGGGAATGGCATGCATGTCTGCGGAGGGAAGGAGCTGATGTCAGACACCTTGGAGATGAAGATCCCGAACTTCTGTTTTCAGGAAAGATGTGAGACTCTAATGAAGAGGAAGTCAAGATTGTAATGTTGTAGCAATGTGGTTGCTGGACAATGGGTCTGACAAGTGGGAAGAGGATGGTGGGGAGTGGGAGATTGATATTGCACATGAGGAGGAGCTCTTGGCTCAGGTTTTGATTCAGAGAGTGTGTTCCATAGTGTGTTCGTTTGGCAGAGATCATGAAAAATGTCATGGGCACTTGTGAGTATGATGCTCAGCGTGGAGTTAGGCCTGGCAGTCTGGATTCTAGCTGCGGCTGCTGGTTACATGACAGACTCCAACCCCAAGTGGCATAAGCAAAGAGGGAATGGGTTGGATCATTTGCTTGAAAAATCCTGGAGTCGGCCTCTTCAAGCATTGCTGGACCAAGAGTCTCACATGAGTCACTGGTTCCTGGCCTCTCTCATCTTTTCACTTGGCTTTCTTTTGACTTGGCGGAACTCCTAGGTATGCTTTCCTCCTAGGGAAGGAAGAAGCCTGCATCCTTATACCTCTAGGATCAGTACTAGAGAGAAAACTGCTCATTTCCAACCATTCAAAGCGTGGACCAGACTTTTGCTGGCTTATATCAGATCCAAGACCACCCCTGAACCATTTACTTTAGCCGGGGGTTTGCAGAATTCTGATTGGCTGACTCTGATGCTAGTAAAGTAATGCTCAAAATTTTCCAAGCCAGGCTTCAGCAATACGTGAACCGTGAACTTCCTGATGTTCAAGCTGGTTTTAGAAAAGGCATAGGAATCAGAGATCAAATTGCCAACATCCACTGGATCATGGAAAAAGCAAGAGAGTTCCAGAAAAACATCTATTTCTGCTTTATTGACTATGCCAAAGCCTATGACTGTGTGGATCACAATAAACTGTGGAAAATTCTAAAAGAGATGGGGATACCAGACCACCTGATCTGCCTCTTGAGAAATCTGTATGCAGGTCAAGAAACAACAGTTAGAACTGGACATGGAACAACAGACTGGTTCCAAATAGGAAAAGGAGTACGTCAAGGCTGTATATTGTCACCCTGCTTATTTAACTTTGGGAGTTGGTGATGGACAGGGAGAACTTGCGTGCTGTGATTCATGGGGTTGCAAAGAGTCGGACACGGCTGAGCGACTGGACTGAACTGAACTGAGTTGAAGTGTCCACACCTGGGGCAGGTTAGGGTAGGGAAGGCCAGCTCTCCAGAGTGTGACCCAGATGTTCTTAGAGATGAATGAAGAATGGATATAGGGCAGCTCGAGCAGTACTGTCCTCTCCAGGGGGCAGTTGAGGCTTAGGGAATAGATGAGATGGTCCAGGAAGAGAGTGTTATTAATGAGACTGAGGCCTAGGATGGGGCCCTGAGTAGCATCTAAGGATAGGCTAAGAAGGCAGACATCATGAAAAAGTCAGGGATGGAGTACCCAGGGCAGGGGTGGGGGGAGGAGAACCAGTGGTATGTGGCTTTCTAGAAACCAAGGGAAGGATGCATTTCAAGAGGCTGTGGTAAGTAAGTAAGTACTGGAAGTGCCTTGTGGAAATCAACTGAGATTCACTCATTCATTTGACAGATAAATACTGAGCACCTTCTATGTGTCAGGCAGTGTTCTAGTACTGGAGATACAAAAGCAAACAAAACAGACAAAATCCTCTGTCCTCAAGGATCTTACATCCTAGATCCAGGGAGAAGGTGGAGACCTTGGTGAGGACTGTCTCTGTGACTGGCAGATGGCACTGTGTTGAAGAGTGAGTGGAAGGTGACATGATGGGAAAGGGTGTGTGTATGTGTGTGTGTGCATGCACACACACACTCAGTCATGTGCAACGTTTTGGGACCCCATGGACTGTATTCCTGCCAGGCTCCTCTGTCCATGGGATTTTCCAGGCGAAAATACTGGAGCAGGTTGCCAATTCCTACTCCAGGGATCTTCCCAACCCAGGGATCAAACCTGTATCTCTTGCATCTCCTGCATTTGTAGACTGGTTCTTTACCACGGCAGCACGGGAAAAGCCAGAGGCGAAAAGTGAGTGAGTTCAATTTCTCGCAAGAAGATAGTCAAGGAGAGAAAAGAAAAGGATCAAGGGCTGGGGTGGATGAGACATTGGGTGAATATTTTAGTTTATTCTTTTTTGGCTTAGCAGCTTGTAGGTTCTTAGTTCCCTGACCAAGGATTGAACCCTTGCTCCCTGAAGTGGAAGCACAGAGTCCTAACCACGGGACTGCCAGGGAATTCCAATTTCGTTCTTNGGCTGGGGTGGATGAGACATTGGGTGAATATTTTAGTTTATTCTTTTTTGGCTTAGCAGCTTGTAGGTTCTTAGTTCCCTGACCAAGGATTGAACCCTTGCTCCCTGAAGTGGAAGCACAGAGTCCTAACCACGGGACTGCCAGGGAATTCCAGTTTCGTTCTTTTTTAAAATGTGAATGGGGCTCTCTCTTTCCATGTATATGTTAATTATTTTTTGATTGCCTCAAATATTTTGATTGTGTATGGGCTAGTCAACTCTGAGAAGACCTCACCACTTGTCTGTCTACCTAAAGGAGATTCAGGTAGGTGTTTGGAGGGAGAGAAGTAGTACTAGAATTTTCCCTGCCCCAAGCAGAAGGTCTGGGTTGTCCTGCCATCCAGAGAGGACAGGAAGAAACCCCTTCCCACCTCCCTTTAGGACCTCTGCTGTGAGGGGCTGGGAAAGTCGTTTAAGCACCCACAGTATGCAGAGGGGCTTCCCTGGTGGCTGAGACAGTGAAGAATCTTCCCGCAGTGCAGGAGACCTGGATTCGATATGGGTTGGGAAGATCTGGAAAAGGGAATGGCTCCCCACTCTGGTATTTTTGCCTGGAGAATTCCATGAACCAAGGAGCCTGGCAGGCTACAGTCCATGGGGTCACAAAGAGTCAGACACAACTGAGAGACTAACACTTTCGGTATGCAGAAAAGATGTATTTTAACCTGCTCAAGTCTCTCCATCTGAAACAAAACAAATGATCCAATCTCCCTGTGAGCCTGCATTCTTGATTTTTAAATTCCTCCTTCTCACCCACAGTGCCAGCTGCTTGTGAATGGGGAATTGGGCAGACCTTAGGTAGCGTAGGGGCAGGGACAGGGGTAATGTGGATAATTGGCCCCTGGATAATTGAGAGTTGATTGTAATTAACCTATTTTGGAAGCACAGTGCAAGATCCCATACCTGCACTTCTTATGCAATCTGTTCAGAACCCTCTTTGTAGCTGCTGGCTTTCACCTGACATTCCGTGGTTCTCAGCTGAGGTTTATTTTTTACACCCCCCCCCCCAACCCCCGCCAGGTAACATTTGGCAAGGTCTGGAGACATTTTGTGGCTGTCGTGACCGGGGAGCGATGTGGCTGGTATCTAGTGGGTAGAAGCCAGGATGCTGTTAAACATCCTACATGCACAGGGTCAGCCCCCCAGGAAAGGGATAACCTACTCCAAGAGTCGGCAGGGCCGAGGCTGAGAAACCCTTCTGTTTATGTGGCAGAGGGGAGTGGCCGTGATGCTGAGGGAAGGAAGACTTGGAGCAAAAACTAGATGAGTGTGTACCGCAAATGATGGTGAGACTCCCACTGGAAGATAATGGATGTTGAGCACGAGGACAGAATTTTTTTTTTTCACCAGAGAATTCAACGGTTGCATTTATAGCCTCAATTTGAGGCTCTTGTCTAAGAAACTGATAACATTCTGACTTTGTGTCATGTGCACAGCGTTCTCTGCTGATGCCACAGTGGGGTCAGGTCACAATTTATTATCCTCGCAGCTAAGATGCAGCAAAATTGAAACTCTCAGGGTTGCTTCTTTCTTGGAATTGGCCGCGTTTTGTTTTCTTTAGCAGAAGCATATGAGCACATACATATTAAGGTTCCCCTTTCTCTTTCTGAGTGCTGGGCCTCCCGGAACCGGGCAGGGCTGCACTCTGGTGTCCCTCACTGGTCTGGCCCTGCCACCTGCCACCTGCCACCCCATGGCACTCCCCAGGGTGATGCATGGAGACGGGCTGCATGCCCCCTACCCCCCAGGGCTTTTGCAGCTGGAGAAAGATTCCAGGTGAAATTGATTTGGACTCTGCACTTCTCAGGGTATCAGGGGAGGAGAAAGGCTATCTGCTTTGAATTCTCTGTATCCCACACTGGACACTTTGTCATCTTCAGCTGACAAGTGGTGCAAAGCCCAGTGGACATACCGATCCATGCTGCAGCATGGTGAACCTCCAGAATGTGATGTGAAGTGAAAGAAGCCAGACACAGAACTCACATGAGATGACTCCATCCGTGTGAAATGTCCAAAATAGGAGACTCCATAGACACAAAAGCAGATTCGTGATCGCCAGGGGCTGGAGGCGGGTGGGGAGTGACTTCTTAATGGGTGAGTAGGGGGGATCTTCTTTGAAAGTGAAAGCATGTTTTGGAACTAGTTCCGTGTGGTGGCTACACAGTGTTGTGAAGGTACTAAGAATGCTACAAATTGTACTTTTTTAAATGATTAATTTTATGCCACGTGAATTTCATCTCAATTGAAAGAAATAATCCAATAGAGAGCTCAGTGGTCCATCACTAGACCACAGAGCCCAGACCCACTGCAGGGTGTGTGGGCACTGTGGGGGTGGGGGAAGACCCTTCCTCAGGGCAGCCGGCCCCTAGGAGGCCCCGGTGGGCGACACCCTGCCCTGTTGGACACGGGATGCAGGAAGCTTCTGCTGGAGCTTTGTCTCTTTCATGTTCCATTGGAAGTGATAAATGAAGCTTTGCATCTGCTTCACGGCAGATTAGTCCCTGGAGAGGCAGCAGACACTCTGGCAGACAAGTTTAAATCCTCCCCAGTAGCCAGCTTCTTGTAGGATGTAAAACAGAGCTGGGGAGAGGGAGCGACTTGCCAGCAGCATCATAGGGGCAGGGTGGCCAGCATGCCTTCTCCCTGGGCTCTAACACCCGAGTTGTCCAGCAGATGCAGGGCTGCAAAAGCAGCCCATTTTACTTGCCACGTCGCCCTGTGCTCCACCTTGAGGGACACGCTTAGTTCCAGATCTGAGATAAACTATGTAGCTCAGTCGGTAAAGAATTTGCCTGCAGTGCAGGAGACCCAGGTGCGATCCCTGGGTTGGGAAGATCCCCTGGAGAAGGAAATGGCAACCCACTCCAGTATCCTTGCCTGGAAAATCTCATGGACAGAGGAACCTGGTGGATTGCAGTCCACGGGGTCGCAAAGAGTCGGGCACCACTGAGCGACTAACACGCATATAACACACGGTGATGGCTAGTGATGACAAGTCATCCTGCTGTCACTTAGCTGAGCAACTTTGGGCAAATTATCTAACCTCTCTGTACTCTGGTTTCCTTATCTGCAAAATGGTCATGATAATGCCTGTCCCACAGGAACCAGGGAAGCTTAGATGAGCATATGTAAATATATGTTCTTATATGTATATAGTATGTGTATATCATATAAATACAATTATAAGTACAAAAGTCCATCTAGTCAAAACTGTGGTTTTTCCAGTAGTCATTTATGGATGTGAGAGTTGGACTCTGTAAAGAAAGCTGAGAGCCAAAGAATTAATTGATGCTTTTGAATTGTGGTGTTGGAGAAGACTCTTGAGAAGACTCCTTGGTCAGCAAGGAGATCCAACCAGTCCATCCTGAAAGAAATCAGTCCTGAATATTCATTGGAAGGACTGATGCTGAAGCTGAAACTCCAATACTTTGGCCACCTGATGCGAGGAACCAACTCACTGGAAAAGACCTTGATGCTGGGAAAGATTGAGGGCGGAAGGAGAAGGGAACGACAGAGGATGAGATGGTTGGATGGCATCACTGACTCAATGGACATGAGTCTGCGCAAGCTCTGGGAGTTGGTGATGGACAGGGAGGCCTGGCATGCTGCAGTTCCTGGGGTTGCAAAGAGTCAGACACGACTGAGTGACTGAACTGGACTGAACTGATAATTATATTAACAACATTGATAATTATTACAATATGTATTTTAATATAAACCAGAAGTATTTATAATATATTGTTGTTTTTCAGTCGCTAAGTCATGTCCAGCTCTTTGTGACCCCCATGGACCGTACATACCAGACTCCTCTGTTCTCCACTGTCTCCCAGAGGTTGCTCAAATTCATGTCCTCTGAGTCCGTGATGCTATCTAGCCATCTCATCTCTGTCACCTGCTTTTCCTTTAGGATTTCCTATATAGTGGGTGGGAAGAGGTTTTCTGAGAAGCTGATGTTGGAACTGAGACTTGATTGAAGAGAAGAAGGTGCTGGTCAATGAAATGTGGGCTTTTTGGGTGGAGGGTATAGCAGGTGCAAAGGCTCTGAGGTGGGAGAGAACCTGGCCTGTTCAAGGAAGTGAATAAAGACCAGGGTGGTGGGGGTGGGCACTGAGCAAGGAATGTGACTCCAGAGAAGCTGGAGGAGTTGAAAGGGTGCTTTCCGGGCAAGACGTTATGGGCCGTTGCCATAAGGTCCAGAAAGAGGTTGTGTTGATGACCTAGCCTGTTATTTTTTGGATGGGGTTGCCAGGGGTGTGGCTTTTAGTCCTGGTTAAAAGTGAAGTCAGTGCAGAGTGTGTGTGGCTGGCTTTGGGCTTTAGGAAGGTCGTGTTGCTGTTGTGGGAGGGGAAGGCTTGGAGAAGAGCAACTTGCAGGTTCTTGCGCTTACTCCCAGGAGGGAATCCACCCTTGCTCTTCTTGTCTGCTCAGGAAGATGGAAACGCCAGCAGAGGCCCTTGTAAGTCCAGCTCTAAGAGTCTAAGCTGGTATCTTCTCTGTGCTCCCATGCCTGCTCTTTAGAGCTCGTCATGACTCAGTGGGGAGATAGTGGGCACAGGGGAGTGAAAGGGTTTTGGGGGCAGACAGAACCCAGATCTTCTCTTATTTTGGCTGCTGTCTTCACCCCCATGTTGACCCTAGTGAATGAGGTTCAACTCATGACCAGACTCTCCTGGAGCAAATAGGGCTTAAGTAATGTCAGTGGGGTTTCTTGACTTGAGTTATATGGTGAGAGAGATTAAATGGGCACCTTCAGTTCTTTTAAGCAAGAAGAAGGGGATGTAGGGGATGTAGCAGCAGGTAAAGTGGGAGATTCTGCCTGGATGGAGGTGGAGCTTCCTGTTTCCTCTGCCTGATTCGCATCATTTCAGAGAACTGAAGCCACTGTCCAGCACCTGGAGGATGGGGGTGAGGGGAGTAAGCTGCTGGGTCTTCAGTGGGCAGCACTTTTCATTAGGCTGGGCTTTCTCATGCCAGCTCAGATCCAGGCATTGGGCAAAAGTTTCTAACCAGAGGGCTCTGCAGACTTAACTAGAAGCCGGTCCCCCAGAGCGCCGGCTTTAGAGCTGTTGGGTCAGTCCCAGCACCTGGTAAGCTCCGATCTTGTACTTTGGGCTGATAGCTTCTGGGTGTCTGGGGACCTCTTGGGACACCTTCCATACTCTGACAGCTTCCTGACATCAGCCTTTTGGCAGCCAGAGCACCGGATTTCTGCCTGTATGTCCTTAACATGGGGGTTTTAAACTGGGAAGCCCTGCTGAGCTGGGAAGCCCTGCTGAAACATCTCTTTCCCCTTGAAGTCATGTCTGGGTTTTGATATAAATAAATGGATGATCGAAATGGATGCTGCAGAAATATGTCACATGACAGTGAGCCACAAGCCCTTCTCTTGAAACATGGATGTGCTAAATATTAACCTCTGTGCATGCCAAGGCTCTGTTGCAGAGATTAGCATGCAGTTAATGTAAGTGATTCTCTGTTTATTCAACAAGTCTTTATGGACCCCTGACCAAAGGAAGGTAGTGATGATAGACATTTATTGAACACTGCTTAAAGGCCAGTGAGAACCAAAATATTCTGTGCATTTTATCTCTTGGAGTCCTCTGTCAACTTCATAAGGAGGGTACTTCCAATATCTTTTGGGGGCATAAAATAGCTGAAACGTAGAAAAGGTGGATACCAGCTAAAGGTCATTGAGCCACAGCTAGTGGGAGTACTCAGTACTAAGGATGTGAGAAAAAGTCAGAAAAGGCCCCCTGGCTGTCTTTCATCCTTAGACTAGTACAAAGAGGCAGACTCTAGACAAACACTTCGACAACTACAAAAACGATAAAGGCTTTGAAAGCAAAGTCCATAAAGAGGTTGTGGTGATGACCTAGCCTGTTATTTTTTGGATGAGTTTGTTCCAGAAAGGCTTCCATAGGGGAAAGTGATTGTAGCCAAAGAACATTCTCCATCTGAAAACACATGCTTGGGTTCTGCCATTCGCTTGTGCGTGTTCCCTGGGAGCGGTGACTGGGGTGGGTGAATAGCTGGCCTGTCTGTCCCTCCTCTGGTCCCTCTTGATTTTCACCAGCCAGTGTGAATGTGCCACACCCATTTCTATTTGCGGAATGCCTTTGGGCTGGGCATCTGCAAATCCTCTGTGATATCTTTGGAATCAGGTCCCTATCAGTGGGCGTCTCCGAACAGTGACTCCCACCCCCCC